>PVJS01024192.1:0-28901 GCA_004027185.1 Glis glis
AAGGCAGGGTAAGTTTCTTCCGGGTCACCGACAGAAGCGTCAACCCCGTAGGGGAAGTTTTTGGGTCTTCCCGGCAACTTTTTAGTTGTACCCCGCGTGAGGTGCTTGTGGTTTCGGGGATGAGCTCCCAAAAAGGCAACGTGGCTCGTTCCAGACCTCAGAAGCATCAGAACACGTTTAGCTTCAAAAATGACAAGTTTGATAAGAGTGCCCAGACCAAGGTAGGAAACCTGCCTCCTGTGTCGATTCCAGGAAGAAATGATTCATTGCAGGGGGAGTGAGGAAATGAGAGTTGGCGGGAGCGAGTGTGGACCGCAGCCCAGAGTTAGTCTTGGCTGCAGTGCAAACCTTTCTAAAATGTTATTCCCACGCCCTTTCTTTGACCTGGATATGTTGTCTCCTCGTAAATAAAGTGGATGGTCAACACATTAATCGATTGCACAGCGTGGACAGGACCTTCATCAAACCCGAGGTTCAAATGGGGAACTTAAGTCGTTCAGTGCTCCCAACTGGATCACGTATTTGCAGTAGGTTAACGAGGATTGTGTATGGCACGTGTGTCCGTTCCAAATTTGCACCAAGCTTATGCAGCCACTGTTTCTTTTTGGAAAACTCTAAGCCCATAACTTTGTAGGGAATATGTGAATCATTTAAGTTCTCTTAGGCCTCAGTGGCCTCTCGGACATAATTAGAATTGCTCTTTTTCGTAAGATTATTTTAAAGAGCAGGTTATTTGATTTATGTAAAAATGACTGCTTTGCTGTTTATAAAGTCATTTACTTCTTCAGCAGGATTTCTGTAAACTGGAAGAAAATTCACACTGCTTTGATAGCCCAAGGACTTGGGTTGTATATAACTACTAAGTTGCTGTGGATATCTCTCTCCGCACCCATAGCTGTATGGAGAGGAGATAATTGATGACAAGGGCATATTGGCGGCCATTGCATTCGATAAACCTGATTACATAAACTGGAGTTCAAATTCATTAGTTTTGTGTCCCATTTCATAGTTAATTTCTCTGAGCTTTGGTTTGGTCTCAAATGAGAAATCTGACAGAATTATTGTGATGCCCAACTGAAGGATGTATGTAAATGGTCTGGGACATAACTGGTGCTCAGTGAGTGATTAATTTCTCAACATTAAGTGAGAAAGCAAAGTGATCTGTCTATGGTAACCTGTGGTCTCCTTTTGTTTCCTTTCCTCTATCTGTGTCTTCACTCACTTTACACACTTAACGAACACCTTCCGTGTGCAAGGCCCTATGCTCATGGTATGCAGTGTTCAAAAGTGTTGACTCTGTCTTTACTGAGCTTATAGTTTTCTGCATGATGTGGACAGTAATTAAGCAAATAGATATGGAATTAGAAATTATGATACATGTTGGTGAAGGGAGACATAGTTCAGTAAAGAAGGATACTTTAAGCCAGGTGTGGTAGTACATGCCTGTAATCCCAGTACTTGGGAGGCCAATACAGGAGGATGGAAGGTTCAAGGCCAGACTCAGCAATTTAGCAAGACCTTCAGCAAGACCTTGTTTCAAAATAAAAAATAAAATCGGGCTGGGGGTGTAGCTCAGAGATAGAATGCCATTGGGTTCATTTCCCAGTAAACACACATGGGATATTTTTAAATCCGGTCCTCAGAGGACCTCTCCTTTCTCCTACTTAGGTTGAGAGAATATTCAGAAAGAAAACCTTGAGCAACATTCTGGAAGACTTTTCCAAGTCTGTGCCTGTTTATCATTAGGTAAAACTAGAATAAAAAGCTGCACTATTCCAAATAGATGTCTACATAGTCTTGTCATGAAGATTTTGCATAAACACTTGATTCTGATTTCCTTTCCTTCTTTTAAATTGTGAAGAAGTCTTATTTGTCAATGGGTCAGACCACCAGGTGCTTTTTTATTGGAGGTTCTGACAAAAATATCAATAAATATTTTACTGAGAAAAGAGTGTCTATTAATAGAGAACTACTAAATAGCTACACATAACTGGCTCAAAATTCCTCTATCTAAAACTAGGATTTTGTCAGAAGCATCTGCATCCATGGAAGGACTGATAAGAAATGTGTGGTTCTCTGTCACTCCCCTGAAAGGATTGTCGTCACAATTGACTAGTTGTACCTCATTAATTGCCAGAGATCTTGCATATTAATTCTCTTTTTCCTCCTCTGCCAAGGGGTTTGTCAGGACTTCACTGAAATTAGAAGTTGGATAATGACAGATTTTGGCGGGGGAGTTTATCTTGATACAGTACCCATTCTCATTCTTTATTAAATTGTAGAAGAAGTCATTGTGGCATAGCAAATGACCATACTTGTACCATAGGGTCAGAGAAAGAAAGATAGGTTTCAGCATAATATGAGGGAATTATCTAACAGAAAAGGAACTTCCATTAGGATTTTGTAACCTCCCCCTCACGGGGGTTTTTTAAAAGAGGCCTCGGCCCTACAGCAGTTGGTCCGCATGCCCTCAAACCACTCTTCTCTAGTTATTTGGTACTCAAATGCTGATTCTGTCCAGGCAGTCTCTTCCCTTACTGGAGAGGCAGTTGTATGCAATAAACACTGGACCAAGAGAAAAGGGCCACATTTTAGCTCCACCTCCATCATTTTCACTTTTTGATGTCAGGCAATTTGCCTATAGCTTTTCATCTACGATGCTGGGTTAATACTATATTTTGTCATACTTTCCTCTCAGGATTGTTATAGGGATCATTTTAAACATATTTTTAAGTAATGGAGATATGAATATGAACTAAGCATAAAGTATATGATAATTTATTAGAAAAGAAATGGCCAGGCGTGGTGGTGCACACTTATAATCCCAGTACTTGGGGTACTGGGATTATAAGACAGGAGGATCTCAGGTTTGAGGACAGCCTCAGTAAGTAGTGAGACTCTCAGCAACCTAGTGAGACCCTGTTTCAAAATTTTAAAAAATAGGGCTGGAGGTGTAGCTCGGAGGTAGAATGTCCCTGGGTTCAATCCCCAAATCCCCAGTACCAAAATAATAATAATAATAATAATAATAATGATAATTAGAAAAGAAATGCATAGTTGTCAACAACTATTTAAAATAATAGAGAAGTCCATAAACCTAAAAGTAAAAGTCATCTGTTCTGAGTCCTCGTCCTGTTCAGGTGTAGTCGCTGTTAACAGTTGGATGCATATGTTTCTAGACATCTGTGGACAATACAATGTGTATGTAATAAAGCACCTTTTCCTTCTCATTTAGTAAAGTGGGTATATGAGAACATAGAGATTAAAAGTTCATTGTTTCTTAATTGCTGTATGACATTGTAAAATATAAACATAAAGTAACTTATTTAACTACTTTCCTATTAGTAAACACTTGAGTTCTTTTCAGTTTTTCACTGTCAAAAAAGCTGCATTGAAATCCTTGTATTCATGTATTTATTCCATGTCTAGTATCTAGAACTAATCATTGCTAGATACTGGGGCCATAAGGGTTAAGTAGAATATACAGTCTGCCTTACTTGAAACGTATAGTTTGCTGGGAGAAGTGACAGGCACTGATCAAATAGTCTTTCAAGTATGCTAATGCGAGTGGCAGTAAGAGCTATGAAAGATAAGTGTAGGGATCCCTGATAGTATCTAGCAGGAGGGTAAAGGAAGGCTCTGCTGAGATTGGAAGGATAGGTAGCATTTCAATGAAAAGGGAAGAGTGGATATCATCCTCTGGAGGCTGCTGTTTGGTTTATATGGATAGTCAGCATTGTTTTTACTTAGCATTTCCCCAAATGTATTTCTTAGAGCCCCAGGGTCACTTGATCTTGATAGGTCAGGAATAAACTTCATGGTCAAATTGCTTTGGAAATACTATATGCTAATCTCATTTTTAGGGGGACATACATACATTGGCATAAAGCACTGAAATATTTTGCAATTTAAAAAAATTATACATCCAAAACTTGCTTGACTATGAAACTCTGGTATGCAGAATAGTGTTAGAAATATAGTTGTACTAATAATAGCTAATATTTGTGTACTTAAGTGTGTTATATGCTATACCTACTTGATATACAAGACTAAATCTTCAAAATAACCCTAGGATAGATGCTATAATTATCCCATTTTACATATTGGGAAATTAGGGCTTAGGGGAGTGAATGAAATACCCAGAATTACATAATTAGCACATGGCTATCCATTGAGTAGGTGGAGTCTATGAGAGGAGACCTCAAAGGACAAGTAAATAAAAAGCTATTCTGTATTTTTTAATACCATATTTTTGTGCGTAATAGTGGCAGTGTAACCTAGATTAGGGTCAGGACAGAGACGTGTGGGCTTTATTGCCACTGCCTCTGTTATGGCTTGGATATTGTTTGTTCCCCAGAGGTTCGTGTGCTGGACGCTGGGTCCTTGGTGTGGCAATGTTGAGAAGTGGTGTAACGTTAAGACAGGGGGCCTCGTGGGAGGTGATTAGGTCCTTAGGAGGGGCTGCTCTAAGAAAGGATCAGTGTTGGTCTTGTGGAGTGAGATGGTTCTCCTGAGAGTGAGTTTTTATAAAGCGAGGCTACCCCCCAGGCCTGGCCCCCTCTACACATGACCGATTCCCTTTCCGCTTCTCCACCATGTTGTAATGTAGCAAAGGGGACCCTCGCCAGAAGCCAAACTGATGAGGCCATCACATCGTGGACTTTCAGCCTCCGAAACCATGAGCTAAATGAACCTCTTTTCTTTATAGTATAGTACCCAGCCTCAGGTTTTTTGCTGTAGAAACAGAAAATGGACTAATCCAGCCCCAAACACTGCCTCTTTGACATGTCCCAAGGAAAAGTGTCATATGTCACAGGTGTGGGCAGTTTGGGGCGGGTCTCGCCTAATCAGCCGGAGCTCTCATAGCTGAGGTTTTTCCTGTTCACTTAATGTAGAAGCAGATGCTACTTCAGTGCAGTCTCTCAGTTTCTGGTTTGGTTTAAGCAGAAACGTATTTTACGTTTCTACAGCAGAACAGGAGTCTGTTTACGAGCTCCTTAATTCACAGTATCCAGAAATGCCTGACACTTGAAAATAAATGAATAAAACTTTGCTGTGGAAAAGCCTCACTATACTATTATGGGTGAGGTGCACTTTATCCAGGTTCGTTGGAATTAGATATTATAGAGTCTTTGTCCTGTCTCCCCAGCCCAGAGATGTTGAGCTGTAGGGACCAGTCCCAGGTGGGTTCAGGTAATCCCCGGTGTGAGTAATTTCCGGGTGAGTGATGAAGCACAGTCATGGGAATACATGTTGTTTCTCAATCAGTGGGTGTCAGCAGTTAGGTGTAAACCAGTGGCTTGCCAATGAGCACAGCAGTGGGGAGATGCAGAATCCACCTTAGTTTTAAAGTGACCATCTCAGGTAATCTAGAGATCATTCTAGTGATGAAGAGATCACTCCCCTTTATCTTTTTCTAAGTTGGGCAATGCTCTTTGATATTTTTTCCAGTGCTGTCTGTTATATGAGTGGATGTTAAGTGTATCCTCCCATTGATTTGTTATTAAATTCAATATGCTTTTTTTGTTGACAAGGTGACTGAATTCATGGGATGCTAGGCTTTGGGATATATATAAATTTATAGTAGGTAAACATTAGGCCTAATAAAAGTCATAATGCTTGTGGAACTGTTAGCTTTTTCCCTTGTACCTTTTTTATTGTTTTCAAGTATTGCATTCTAAACTATTATTTGCCATTTATTTGAAGCCAATAAAACAATTCTGTATGTTTCTTTGTGTGTGTGTGTGTGTGTGTGTGTGTGTGCGCACGCACGCACATGGGTGTGATACTGGGAATTGAATCAAGGGACATTGTATCTCCAGGCTACACCCTCAGTCCTTTTAAATTTTTATTCTGAAACAGGGTCTCACTAAGTTGCTGAGGCTGGCCTAGAACTTGCGATCCTCCTGTCTCAACCTTCCAAGTACTGGGATTATAGGCATGTACCACCATGCCTGACTACATGTTTCCTAATGTTGAAGTCTATTATAATATCGGTTTTTCTGTATTGAGATATATTTTAGGCATTTCCTTTTATATGTAATGAATGACAACTAAAATTAATTTGTCTTGATCGGATCTTTTGGACTAGGGAATGATACTACCTACATTCACTATTAATTATGTAATTTCATAATTATGTTGTCAATAATTGTTCCTATATAAAGTTAAATACTACATTGTTGGAAACAACTTTCAGAATTTTTCATTAATTCACTTGAAAAAGTCGAAATTTAGATGAATTTTTCCCCAAATGGGCTATTTTCCTTTTAGAGAACACTGTAGTAGGGAGTATTACAACTGGACAAAGAACCAGGCTTAGAGTTACAGGCATAGCATTGTTATTTTAAGTGGTAGGACTCTCCACACCTGCAGAAGTGTTATTGTGAGGTCACAGGCAGGTGCACAGAGAATCCTGCTTGTCCTCAGAGCACCTCTGCCGCCAGCTCACTTCCTCAATTGCCAGCTCTTTTTCTCACCACTGACTTTTGTGAAATAAAAAGCCCAATAAAATTAGAAGGGTATAAAGGAATAGCTAACATGCTTAAGATTTTTTTCTTAGATTCTCCTTATCACTCCAGGTTAAATTGCACTTAAATATATTGAATGAAGTAAATAAACATTCCTTCTTTGAACTCATCTGATGTGTGCAAGGCACTCTACTTTAAGGTAGTTATTATTAAGATTCTTCAGCTGCTCACTTACACAGAAAGGGAATTTATTGGAAAGATACCGAGCTACTCTCATGAAGCTCCTTTAAGGATGTTTATTTATTTGTTTTGACTGTGTGTGTGTGTCTAAGATTCCCAAGTCAGCCATCATTACTGGGAAATCTTACCCCATTTGGCTTCGTACATACCTGAGGCAATCTTCCAACCATACAATGTCCCCTCCTTTGCACTCCCACTTTGCCTTCTTGAATTTATAGTTTATTATCATTAGATAGAGACAGTGCTGAAAATAAAATCTCTGTCACTTTCTTGCTCTACCTGATTCTTTCTGGGAACACTGTTTCCCTATAGACCTTACGTAATAATGGTTTTTGTCCCACATCTTTACCTCCTCCCATGTAGAACCCTTTCTCCCATGTGCTGCTTTAATCTATTTCTCCTCATTCAAAACTCTAGCTCTTCTGAAATACATGCTGTCAGATTACTATCCCTCTCCGACCTGTGCTAACCTCCCAGTTACACCTCCTCATCAGTGACTGGCTCACTGTCTTTTCATAGTTCCTGTCATTATGCTTAGTAATTACTACATACCTATGGATAATCCACCCAGCATCTGACCTCTCACCTTTTAGATACTCACCCCGTCTTAGAAGTCTACTCCCATAGTCTAACTCTAACCTTTATCATTGCTGGTAACGGTTCTGCTTATAAACAGCAACAACAACAAAACTGACCGCCATCTACCAATTTGGTTTGCTTATGCGGCAAATAAATTATATATATATATATATATATATATATGTATATATGACCCCATTAGGTGCTCCTTTCCATTAACACTTCTACTTTTCACTGTATCTCATTCATGTCCAATTTCCCTCCTTATCTAACTCAGAGTCCGGGTTCCGTCAACATATATCTCAGTTTCCTTGTCCTTTCCCTCTTTGCTACTCTCTTGACAAAATCCTAATCCTGCTTAGATCTAGTATTTCTTATTCCACCACCACAGCTATCAAACTCCCTGAATCTGTACCCATATATTCTACTTTCCTATTATAATGAATGAAATGCCTGTCCCTCCTTAAGGCCAGTCCCTCCTCTTATACCTTGAGTTCACTCTCTCTTGACCATCTAAAGACATAAAGGTGTAAGGCTTCTTAGTTGTTCATGCATTCATACATTAACAATCTTCCCATCTTTAAAGAGTTACTACAATTTCTTTAAAAATCTTCCTTAGATCCTATGTTTATTTCTAGCTACCACCCTATTTCTTCCCTTTATAAAAAAGTTTCCTGGTTGTAGCTCTTTATCTCTCTTTGTTTCATCCATATCCACATTACTTTGTTTTTGTTTCTGTTTGATACTGGGGATTGAACCCAGGGACATTCTACCTCTGAGCTACACACCCTCAGCCCTGTTTTATTTTTAGTTTTGAAACAGGGTCTAGTTGCTGAGGGGCTCCCTACGTTGCTGAGACTGGCCTTGAACCTGCGAACCTTCTGTCTCAGCCTCCCAAGTACTGGGATTACAGGCATGTGCCACCACACCTGGTTCCACATTGTTTTTGTACCTATTATTTCTATAAAATCACTCTTGACAGGGCCTTTGCTCTCTGTGTTGTAAAATCCTCGGTTAAAGGTACTCAGTCCTTTAGCTCAGTGGTAGAGCTCTTACCTAGTGTGTATGAAGCCCTGGGTTCCATCCCCCGTACCATAAAACAAACAAACAACAAAAACCTCAGTCATGTGGGCAATGTAAATGTGTCTGTCAGTGTAGACTCATCAGTAGTAATTCAGTCCATGGTTTAACACACCATTTTTGTCCTTGTAACTCCCAGATCTTGAACTCCAGGTCAAACTTTCTCCTGAGCGGCAGAGTTGTATATTTGGCTTCCTAGTTGACCTCTGTTCTTGGATTTTTAGAAGGGATCGTACACATAACATGGCAAAGAAAGAACTCTTTTTTTTTTCTCAAATGTTTTCCTCCTCCAGTGTTCTCTTAGTCCCTACGTGACTCCACCATTTACCCAGTTTTTTAAACCAAAAATAAAAGAATCATCCTTGACTTTTGACCTTTTCTCATATACTATGTTAGAGTTCACCAGCAAAATTGTGAACTGTTGTGTTATTTTAATTTTAATAGCTTTATTACTTCCTGACATTACATTTTATTTATAAAATAATGTAATATTTTATATTACATTATATTATTTATAGCCTATCTTAGAATACATGAAGGCATGGATTTTCTTTTTATCCTCAATACCTAGACTAGGGGTTGGTACATAGAAGGTATTCATTTAGTAGTTGGTGACTGGATAGAGGAAATAAATATAACTAAGTGCTTTGACAAGGCAGTACCATTACAATTTAGAAATAAAAGGGGAGAAAGAGAATAACAAAGTATTTTCCTCAAAGAGTGTTTTCCTCAATAAGATAATGGGGCTTGCAGATACTGAGTCAGAGAGAATTTGAACCAGATAGAAGGCTGGGTGCATGTGAATTGATAGGTTGTGGGTCAAGAAGTTAAGTGAGTAGTGTTTAATCTGAAAGCAAAGTAAAATGAAAAGCATCAGGTAAAATTATTACACTAGACAATCTTTTAAAAATAGGGCTTCTCTCTTGTTCATCTTGAAGGAAAGAGTTTCTGACAGTTGAAGGGTCCTTAGAAATGTTCCTGTTAATGACTAAAGGTCTCTTTAGGGAAGAAAGAAGGATAGGAAGAGGCTAAGACTCTGTGAAGGTTTTTTTTCCCCATGATTATTCCAAAACAAGATTACAAATAGATTCTTATGAACATACTACATTATGCGGTGACAACAGTATAAGAATTAAAGCCACTCTGATACAGTTGGCTCTCCAGGGCAATTACAGTGTTGACTAAGGCCTTTTTTTTTTTTTTTACCAAAAAGGATAATCAAATGGATTAATCTTAAGCTGTGAATTAAAATCAATCCTTCCTTCCTTCTTTCCTTTTTTCTTTCTTTTTTTCTTCTTTTCTTTTTGGTATTGGTGATTGAAGCCGGGGCATTCTACCTCTGAGCTATACCCCCAGCCCTTTTTATTTCCAAACAGGGTCTTACTAAATTGCTGAGGGTCTCGCTGAGTTGCTGAGGCTGGCCTTAAACCTGCAATCCTCCTGACTCAGCCTTCCAAGCACTGGGATTACAGGCATGTGCCACCACGCCTGGCTGAATTAAAATTCGAATACTGTCAGTTTAGGCCATTCTTGTAAGTAGACACGTGGTTGGTTTTGTTTTGGCTTTGATCAGTTTATTTTGAAAAACAAAGACATTTTGAAGTGTATGCATGGGTAGAGAAAAAAAAATCCTGTTAGTTTTGGTCAGATTTCTGATGTGAGTTTTTGGATTTTTTTGGCCCTAAGTATCAAGCTGTGTTTTCAAGACTGTATTTCTAGTGCCAACATGATGTGAGAGAAAGATACTGATCTTGGAGTCAAAAGATCTAGGTCAGATTCTCTGCTGTTTAGTGGCTGTGTGAGCTTGGACAAATTACTTAACCTCTCAGGCGTTTAGTGGGTTTAGCTGTACTCTTAAGTGTTAAGGTTTGTGAAAATGTGCATATGGCACCTGACACGTAGTGTTAAGCATTTTGTAAGTGTTAGTCCATTCCTTCATCTTACTAAGATGGTCATCATGCTCACATGCTACTACCTCAGTGATGCCTTTCCTGCTTGATCTTGGCTGGAATGTCTCTCCTTCTCAGTGGCATTTATTGCCCTCTCCTTACATAGGACGTATGTCATCTTAGATATTAGTGTACATGTCTTGGCTTCTTTCTCTTTCTCATATACATACATACATACTATTATCTATCTCCCAAAGACAGGGACTCGAGCATTTTTCAACTACTTGTGGTGTGTAATAAGCACCCTGTAGCAGCAATCCTATGAGGTGGAATGAAAGAAGGGAAATTTGGGTTGTTCTTATTGACAGAGTATAATCCATTACTGATCTGTATTCTCCTATCTTTCTTGAGCCACTATTATATACCAAGTATTGACAAAGATGAGCATGATATGTATTCTTCATTCAGAAATCTCAGCCTAGTAACTAACTTTTAAAAGTAGAAAATGGTAAATATGGCCAGGTGTGGTGGCGCATGCTTGTAATCCCAGTACTTGGGATGTTGAGGCAGGAGGATCGCAGGTTTGCAGCCAGCCTCAGCTACTTAATGAGGCCCTCCGCAACTTAGTGAGACCTTGTTTCAAAATAAAGAATAAAAAATATAGCTGGGGGTGTAGCTCGAAGGTAGGATGCCTTTGGTTTCAATCCCTAATACTACAAAAAAAGGTAAATATGAAGCATTTTCATTTAATAAACTTATTGAAGTATACCTTACAAACATATAAAAAAAGTATTGTGGATCATAATATAGTTCAATGAATTTTCACAAGTGAACATGATCATATAACCACCACCCAGATCAAGAGGATGTTACCAACTTCTCCTAGTCAATATCATTCTTGTCTATCAAATACAGCCATTATCTGGAGAAATAGAAAGTATTTTAAAGTAAACTTTCATAGCTTTTGGGAGACTAAAGAGAGGGACATACAGATCGTGGGATGGCCAGCCTCTCTTTTCAGAAATAGTGTTAGTGGGCTGGGCGTGGTGGCGCACACTTATAATCCCAGTGCTTTGGGAGGCAGAGACCGGAGGATCTGGGTTCGCGGCCAACATCAGCGCGCATCTGCGCGCGCACGATTGATCGATCTCTCTCTCTCTCTTTCTCCTCTCTCTCTCTCTCTCTCTCTCTCTCTCTCTCTCTACCTAGTGAGGCCCTCCGCAACTTCGTGAGACCCGGTTTCAAAAATAAAGCATAAAAAAAATAGGGCTGGGGGCGTAGCGCCGAGGTAGAACGCCCCTGCGTTCAATCCCCGGTACCGCAAAAAAAAAGAAATAGTGTTAGTGGATGTGAAAAAGCACACGGGTGGGTCATCTTCAGTGTTACATGTACAGTATAACCTCAGATAATCCTTTGGGCTGAGAGAAATCAGCATGATTTGATTTTCCAACAGTGATTAATTTGGTCCCTGTAGGATTTTTGACTTCTAAAAATATCAAGAGTAAACTTGAACTTTCCCATAGCTTTGGAGCTGATGATCTCAACTGCAATCCTAATTCTTACTTCATTTATCTGCTTATTCACGAGGTCAAGTGACATTTTTTAGACCTTACGGAAGATATTTCTTTGATATTTTATCAAGTTTACTTGTAATTGGAACAGTTGGGTTTACATTCTAAAGCTAATACATTCAGATTGTCCTTTTGGAACTAAGTTGTATGATACCTTGCCTGTTTTGTTTTGTTTTGTTTTGTTTTGTTTTGTTTTGTTTTTGTGTTGGTAGAGCCATATGCCATTAACAAGGAAGTGTTTTTTCTTGTGGGTGATGGAGCTATGTATGTGTAATAATTTTCAAGTGCTGTTCCCTTGGCAGCAGAATTCTGTTATAACTTTGCATTACTCAAACCCAGTTTTGAAGGTCATTTGATAGTGTAGGTCATTCACAACATCATGGATATGAAATACCAAGCTAAGCTAGGGATTATTTTAAATGTTTTGTTGTTCTATAGTGATTTATATGTTATTAAATGCTCAGCGCTTTCCTACCAGGTGGTTGACTTACTTGTTTTGAAATTACTCATGTCACTGAAGTCATCAATTTGAATAATATATTTGATACCATGCTATATACTTGTGTATGTGAGTGTTCAGTATACCATCATTAGCCTTTATCACAAGACACTATAGTAATATGATATCATGTTTCCTGTAAATTTGAATGACATAATGCTAGGTCTAGTTTTTAATAGATTTAAAATAGTCATGTGGGGTAAATTGTCATCTATTTTCTGTATAAAAGATTATGGTAACTTTATATATATAATGTTGTTGCTGGAATTTATACTCATTATTATTGAACCATGGGCAGTTCTTTCTTTGATCCTTATATGGGGATCTTGAGGTCACCTGTTCTCTAATATATTTAACTGAAAAATACCTGTGGTTGTTAATTTTAAGGTTTCTCTAAGGGCTTGTTTATTAAGGCCTTCTTTTTGCTGCCCAGCAAGAAAAATTAGTCAGATTTTACTAAGGCTTCTAATTCAAAATGGCTGACTGAAAGCACACACTTATGTTTCTTTTCCTCTCATATTTCAGTGAAAAGATAGAAGAAAATATAAAACTTTGATTAGAAAACTGAAAAAGTACTGTCAGCAGAAAAGAGCATTAGAGATAGCAGTTCAAGGACAGGCGGCTTCTCTGAAGCCACAGGCGATGGTGGACTCCCTGAATACTCTGACTGGCTTGGGGAGAAAGAGGAGGAGCAAGTAGAATTCTGGGAAACTGAACACATAGCTCAAGGGGCCTGTTTTAATTGAGATGGTGGCTTCTGACAAAGATCAGATCACTTATAGGAAATAAGCTGTTTCTCGATGTATCTGAATGTAGGGAACCTTTGTAATACATACATTAAGGGGATAAACAAAATAAGAATAAATAAGTCATATCTTTCTACTATTATAAAGTAGGTAAGAATAGACTGATGTAACTAAAAAACTTATGATTTTGTAATACAGTATGGTTGGAAGGTCAAGATTTTTCTAGTGAAACTTTAGAATAATACCAATGAAAAGTCAGAAGAACAACTCTAAAGAAATGCCATGAAAAAGAAAGGTAGAGAGTATTCCTGGTCATTTTTTTATCTCAAAGTTTAACATGGAACCCCTATAATTTGAAGCAGCATGCTTCCTCTACGTACTAAAGCAAAAGCTGTAAACCATCAGTTCATATCCTAACAAAAGACAAGGATTATATAATTAATACTGAATTTACTTGCAGAGCAATAGTGCTTCTCAATTCTGCTTTAGTAATCCATTCTGTGTCTAATACCAATACTGTACAGTAGACACTTCTGCAGTGTAATCCCTATCAGTGCTGTACAGTGTGGTAGCCACTAGCCATGTCTATCTGCTGTTACTTGAAATGTGGTGAATTGAATTGTAATTCATTAAAAATAACCACCTGTGGATAGTGGCTACCATTCTGGACAATCCAGGTCTATGCCCTCATTTGTAAATAGGAGCAGACTACTGAGGAGCACTAAACTTTTTAGGAAAACCAAAGCCATGAGCTGCGTGACTGGAAACTTGACCTCCCATGTCCAGGTCAGAGAGGTAAAAGAGGAGAGCTTTAAAAAAGTGTGATTGACTCTCTCTCTCTCTCTCTCTCTCTCTCTCTCCCTCTCTCTACCTAGAGAGGCCCTCCGCAACTTCGTGAGACCCGGCTTCAAAATAAAGTATAAAAAAATAGGGCCAGGGGTGTAGCGTGGAGGTAGAACGCCCCTGGGTTCAATCCTCGGTACCGCAAAAAAAAAAAAAAAGTGTGATTGACATCCTTCATGATGGATTCAAAAAGCTCTCAAAATCCATACGACGAGGATAGAATATGGTTTTTTAAGTGCTGTGATATTTCTTAAAAACTATAATAGTGGTTGCAAAAATGTAAACATCTTAACAGTTATGGACAAGGCTAAAGACTACATTAGTAATTTGGAAGATTAAGCTCATTTGTCTAAAACCTAGTCTAAAAGTCCAAAGTGATAAAAAGTATAAATTGGAGAGATGGAGGATCCAGCTAAGAAAGCCACTCTGTCTGAAAGAATTCCAGAAGGCAAGGAAAGTGAAAAAGAAATGATTTTTAAAAAAAAGGAAAAAAGAAAAAAACCATTTCCCACAGTTGAAGAAAATCGTATACCTTTAGATAGAAGGGGTCTGTCACGTGCTTTACAGGAATATTATGGGGAAGATATTACCTAGACATGTCATTATGATGTTATTGGAATCTAATGATAGAAATTTCTACCAGGTTCTAGGGAAAAGGAAAAAGAGGTTACCTATAAAACAACCATGTAACACAGTAGGCATCAGACTTCTCATCTGCTACTTGTGAAAAATAGGGCAAGGTCTGCAAAGTCTATAAAGGGAATATTTTGAATTTAGACTTCTTTATAGAGCTAAGTTATGACCTGGTTTTCAGAGCTAAAGAATCATCCAAATTAAAATTTTGTCAAAGAACAAAAATAATCCTAAAACCATGTATACTTAGAAATACTCTCCAGAATGTAAGAAGACATGTATTAAAAGAGATAGTGGTGAACCAGGAACTTAGTAAAACTGAATTAACTTTAAATATTAAAGATTGATAATATGTCAGTGAAATATAATGCTGCTGTTCTGTTGAATCCTAAAATAGAAGAGGTAAATCTTTTGGAAGTAAAATGTCTAGACCTAGGAATTGAAATAAATGCAAGCTAATGATATTTGGTTTGGGGGAGTAGAGATGTCATAGAGAAGAAAAGACAGTGTTGCCACCAAAATTTTAAACTCCGACATCCTACTATTGCTTGGTATCTGCTAGGCAATGAAAGATAAAAATAAACTCATCCTAGCTCTCAGAGTTGATAGTTTAGTTGGAACCATAAGATCACTGTACAAGAAGCTATAGTGAGCAAAGCAAACTCATAATTTTACCAAAAGCTTATAATAAAAGTGTTTGATGAAAAATTGACAGGCTACAGATTTGGAATGAATTTTCAATTTAATTAGTAAACTAAAAATTTAAACTGTAATACTGTTCATATACTCTAGCATTTAAAACATGGGATTTCTCCTCTGTTGTTGAAGCAGCTTTCTGAATCACCTTATTCTCTGTCCCTTATCAAATCAGGTCACATGCATTTCAGGAAAGGATGAAGCACAGTGGCCTGAGACAGTATCTACACATTATCTTTCCTGTTCCTGCTTGTGGTTGCACCCCATGTCTAGTTTTAATATCTGACTTTCGATGCACAAGGAAGGTAGGAGGGAAGAGGAGTTGTTGCTGTTACAAATAAAGTCAGTGCACCACTGTAGACTTTAACCTGAAACCTTTTGAGGACTTACTTATTTAAGATCAACAGTAGCCATTGAAAGCATAAAATCCCCCCTTCTTCTGTCACACCTTACCAATTTGTCATAAGTAATAGAGATACATGACTCCCTTTGGTTTGGGGTTGAATAAAATCATAAAGTTTTAACCGGGCATGGTGGCGCATGCTTGTAATCCCAGTACTTGGGAGGCTGAGACAGGAGGATCGCAGGTTCGTGGCCAGCCTCAGCTACGTAGGCCCTCTGCAACTTAGTGAGACCCTGTTTCAAAATAAAGAATAAAAAATAGGGCTGGGGGTATAGTTCGGAGGTAGAATGCCCCTGGGTTCAATCCCCAATACCACAAAAAAAAAGAAAAAAATCATAAAGTTTTTGAATCTGTAAGACTGTGAATTAGCCTGGGTGTGTGGTGACTCCCACTCAATCCAAGTCTTTCTGATAGCCCAGTTTGAAGAAGCCAACCAGTTAGTTTCTTATTTTAAACTCCGGTTTAACTCTAAGAATATATTGCTTGCTCTTCAGATTTATTTCTGGGTTTATTTCATGCCCATTACTTTAGTCTTTCCAACTAGATTTTAAATGTGGTGAGGAAGGGACTGTATATCTTAAACCTTCTGGATTGTTGACATGCCTAGTACAGTGCTAAGTACACACTAGCTCATACTTTAGAATTGTTCCCATAGACAACAGAGAGATGCTCATGGTACGTGGCTGTGCTTAGTTCTAATCTATGACACATTTATAGTTTGATACATCTAAAGGAGTACTGAGCTTGGAGTCAGGGCAGCACCGGGAGGAGACTCCTCTGACTCCTGGTGTGGCTACAGATTCACCCTTTATATAAACCTTGGGTGAGTTACAGCAACTCTCTGTTAAGTTAGAATAACAAAACAAAAACCAGCAATATCACTTTCTTTTCTCTGTACAAGGATGATTTGCAAACATAATGAGAAGTATTATAGGACAAATTTAGATTTTAGAAAAATTATGGAAATACAATGTAGTAGCACTGTATTTTGTTATTAGGTGAGTTGGCATTCTTCTTTCAAAATATATAATTTTATCCCATGGCTTTTTATATTCTTGCCCTCAAAAACAACCTCGTGTTCTTTTTCTTTTAACAATGAGAAAATGCTCTCCCCTGAAAGTTAGTTGAGTCATATGTAAAAACTGAGCTTTAAACTAAATGAATCATGATACAAACCTAATTTTTTCTTCATGTGATTTGACTCCTGAATCCATTATCAGTGTAAACAGGTTCTTTTTTTTTTTTTTTTGCGGTACCGGGGATTGAACGCAGGGGTGTTCTACCTCCACGCTACACCCCCGGCCCTATTTTTTATACTTTATTTTGAAACCGGATCTCACGAAGTTGCGGAGGGCCTCACTAGGTAGAGAGAGAGAGAAAGAGACAGGGAGAGAGAGAGAGAGAAAGAGAGAGAGAGAGAGCTGAGGCTGGCCACGAACCCAGATCCTCCAGTCTCCGCCTCCCACAGTACTGGGATTACAAGCGTGCGCCACCACGCCCGGCATAAACAGGTTCTTTTTATGACACAGTAACATGAGCACAGTAAGACAGCTGTGTTCGAAAACGTTTAGTAGCTTCAGGATGTTAATTGTCCTCTTACACCTGTCTCCAAGTAAATGACATAAAATATAGATTTATGTTAAAAGATAAACTCATTTGGTTTGTGGGTATTCCCAGTTATTATACTTGAAAGGGTTAAATTCCCAAATTCCTAAAATATGTATTAGCAGGAAGGAATATTTTTTTCATTTAATATATGTTAAGTCATGGTCAGTCCAAGTTTGTCTCTTTTAAGATCACTAACTTAGGGCATACCAAACTGGTTGGATAGGTCCCAAATTGTGACTAACTTCTAATGAGTGGTTATGAAAACATGTGTGCTGCCTTGTGACACCGCGCACTCGCTGCTTGAATAGGCTTTTTTGCATTCCAGTTGAATTGTGCATAGGTTGCCCAGTATTGCTCACCATTTAGTTACCCTTCATTGTTCAGATCTTAAGGCATTGAAAATCTGGGAACAACGTGATAGAAAAGTAAATCCTCCTTTCCTAGAACACTGCTTAAAAGAGATATTTTCTTCTCTAAATGAAGCTTCCTAACGTTAGGATTTTGTTTTGTGCTCTTTAAACAAATAATGTACTGTATACTGTGCAGGTTACTTCAGGAACAAGCCAGCAGGTTTGGTCCTATTTACAAAGCAGTTAATGCCAGTGGTAGAAAGTCAGAACACTATACAAATTGAAATGTATACTCTCAAAGCTGTGTCGGTATTTTTGCTTGTTTTTATTTATTTATTTTTAATATTTAGAAGACCTTGAAAGCTAAAGAGGAATACTTTCCACTTATAACTTAGTAGTGTGCTCTAAACTGAAAAGCATGCTTTTATGGGTTGTGCCTCTGCTACACCTGATTTATTTTGTGACCTCAAGCAAATCTTTTAATTCGCCAAGCCTCAGGTTTCTCATCTGTAAAATGAAGATAATTATATCTACCCCTAGCCACAGGAATGTCGTAAAACAGCAGGGAGAATTTTTATAAAGGATTAGGCATGTGGTTTATAGATTTATGGTAGTAGTCTTTTGTTTACAAATTATTTAGTTTGCTATTATTTTTATAACAAAAACCAAAAAGACCTGTTTTATAGTTAACTATAAATAACTCTGCCCTAAGATACCTGACCAAAGTACTGCTATGTCCCATGAATATGAAATCATGCCAAGACTTATGTAAGCAAAAGAACATTGACCAGGAACATAAATGACCAAGCAGGGAGTTACATGATAAGGACAGTAGAAGATCACTTGAGAAGATAGAAGCACACCACACACACACACATATATAATGTGGAACCCAGGAGCATTCTACCTCTGAGCTATACTTCCAGCCTATTTTATTTTTATTTTGAAACAGGGTCTCACTAAGCTGTGGAGGGCCTTGCTAAGTTGTTGAGGCTGACCTCAAACCTTTGATCCTCCTGTCTTAGCCTCCCAAGTACTGAGATTACAGGCATGCACCACCACACCCATCTACATATATATAATTTTGATGTCCTCTGTTGGGAAATAATGAATCAGAATCTCTCTTCCCTCAAACATTCATTACATTTCTGTTAGTTAAGATGTACCAATTTTCTGTCTCTGATAAGGATATGGGCATGTGAACAGTAGAAGCAGAAACAAAGGCTGAGAATTATCAATCTGGAAATTACCCACATTTCCTAGTGTGTTCTCTAATTTTAGATTCCCTAACTAAGTAAGATTTGGCCTGACATTCGATCTTATTACTTAAAGCAGGGTTAAAAGACAGTAAGAGTGAAGAAGGAATAGTTTCCCAGCCTTCCATTTATTTAGATTTAACTAAATTTCAGGAATAGGGATAAAGGCCAGAAGCTACTGATATAAATTCCAGTTTTTTTCTGACCGTGAGGAAGTCAGTTGAGAAAACAGATGGTTTCTATACAGTACTGTACTGATGTCAGTGTCTGAATTAAAGGTCTTTATACATGCAGATTGAAAATCTGGGAAAAATTACATTTGGGGGTATTTTCTTTGATGTAAAAAATTTTAGAAAAGCATCTTAAATAATAGCTCTTCTGAGCCAGGCATGGTGACGCACGCTTGTAATCCCAGTACTTGGGAGGCTGAGACAGGAGGATCGCAGGTTCGCGGCCAGCCTCAGCTACTTAGTGAGGCCATCTATGACTTAGTGAGACCCTTTTTCAAAATAAAGAATAAAAAATAGGGCTCGGGGTGTAGCTCGGAGGTAGAATGCCCCTGGGTTCAATCCCCAGTACCACACACACACACACACATACACAAATAATAATAATAATAATAATAATAGCTCTTCTGGATTCCTGACTCCTGTCTCTAACAGCTTTCCCTGTTGGTTCTGTGGTGATTCTGAAGACTGTTTCAGATATTTGATACATTACCATAAAAATAGTTTAGATTATAAGCACTATATATTTCAAAAACTTCTTTAAGTCACTTGTTGGGAACTCAAAATATATCTTCCCAAAGAATTGATGCTCTCAATACTGAAACTAAAAATCAGTTTGAGATTTAGTGTCTTAAAGAAAGGCACTATAGAATAGGGCAGAATATGGAATTTGGAGTCAGGGGACATGGTCTTGAGCCCTGGTTGTAGTAGACATGTGGTCTTAGGCAGATTATTTAACCTGTTTGATTTCTTTGTCTATAAAATTTTATACAGCAAGGTAGTTGTGAGGAAATAATGTCATTAACTGAGAATTCATTTTTAAATATAACCAATGACAGATACAGCCTGATAATACCTGACAAGTAAATAGAACTATACAGAATAGTGTCATCTATTTATTATTATTTCTTGTTTATTCTAACCAGTGCTGTTTGAACTATAATAATAATAATTTTCTTTCTAAGGTAAACCATATCACCTCCTTAATAGCAGTAGTATTCCCAGAGCCCGGTGTGGTGGCGCATACCAGTAATCCCAGCACTTGGGAAGCTGAGACAGGAGGACCACAGGTTCCAGGCCACCCTAAGCAACTTAGTGAGACCCTCAGCAACTTAATGAGACCCTGTTTCAAAATTAAAAATGAAAAATCTGGGGGTGTAGCTTAGAGGTAACATTATCCTGGGTTCAATCTCCAGCACCAAACAAACAAACAAACAAAAAATAGTATTCCCAGTAGCAGAGTTGAGGTAGGGAATATATTCTAGGAATGTCAACTTGTTTCATCTGCATACAACAGAGATTCTTAGGCTTTGATGTGCTTAAGAATCATCTGGCTTGTTTAAAATTAAGAAATTCTCAATCAGTATATCTTGAGATTGAATCCAGGAATAATCTTTTTTTTTTAGTTTTTTTTGTTCTTATCATAAGGGGAATCATCATTCTTAACAAGGCTTGAAGGTGATTCTGATGTACACGGTCTTCAAACCACACATTACCTTCTCCTGTCTAGATCTGATACTCTAGCCTACGTGAGTACCTTCCCAAGATCAGACTTGCTCAACTTGTGCTTTTAGGTTCACTTTGGGAAGGTGGGGATGGGGGAGGGAGAGACAGGGGTAGTTATCACAGCAGTTTACCCTGTCTGAGCTTTCTTGGCCTTACTCATACCTTGCTCTAGAGAATTCCCCATCCCTTAGCCACAGGTTTTCAAGGTGTGCTCTGTATAGCAGAAACTCCTAGATTACAAAATCACAATCTCAGGGAATGGGCCTGGAAATCTGATTTTTCATGTGCTCTACAGTTGGGTCTTACAAAAATAGAACTTGAGAACTGGCTTAAAAGTCACTCTTCCCAGAATCTTGGCATTGCCCCAACTCCATATTAGTCATCTTTTCTTTAACCGTTTACCAAATATAGATCATTTTTTCATCTTTATGGTCTCCCATGTTTGTGCCCATCTTTCTATCGTCCCTGCTGTTTTAGTATATTATTTCTAGATTATTTCAGTAACTTTCTAATTGGACTCCATACTTCCTTTTCGACTTGTCTTTAATTGCTGCTTATGATTTTATCCAGTCAGGTCCCTTCCCTGCTTCAGAGTGTAATTTCTTTAGCTTGGCAAACAAGTTCCCTCATAATTTAGCTCATTCTTCCCATTGTCCTCACACCCTGTTGTGCAGCCCTTCCTAACTGCTTGCAGTTTTCCAAACGTGCTGGATGCCTTCCCATGCTCCCATGAAGCTCTCCCTGCGCCCTGGCACTGGACTTTGTTAGGAAGAGGATGGTCCCAACACGCGCTGTGTGTATCTCTGGCATAATTTTCTCCACATTGCCATGCATGTCTCTTTATTTTCCTGAGTACTAGCTCAAGACCCAGGACCTTACCCGCCTCCTCTTTTTAAACTTGTATTCCACTATCTAATTAATATATGCCTAGCTAATAGTAGGTATTCTATACATCTTCCCAATTTAATATGGAGTTTGATGAGAAGTAAGAAGTACTACAGATAATTTTGGAGGATTGCTTGGAAAGCAAATCTAGAATCTGAATGAGGAACTAGTCTTTAACACACAAATATGGAGGGAAGGAGATTCACTTGTAGGCAGAGCGATGACTTCTGCAAAGATACTGGAGGAGGCAGAGTGCAGGCTTTGTAGTACCAGACTTGTTTACTTAAGAGTATTTAGCATACATAGAGAAGGAAGAGACCAAATTGCGGAGAACTCTGAATATCAGTCGAAGAAATGCCTTAAGGAATATAAGTTTTTGACCAGAAGAGAGAAAAACAGACAGGTGTCTATTAAGAAATAACTGCATAATAGAGGATTCTGGGGAAACGGCAGAGCAGAAAGCACCAGGAATTGATCTTTCCATTTAGACAATTTCACTGGCAAAATCTATCCAGTATACTCTTTTGGTACTTTGGAGTCTGTTGAAAGCTTGAAACCTCCAGGGGAGACTTGGACAAGTTTTGGTCAGTCTCAAAATTTAGCACAGTAGTATTTACCCATACCCTTTATTGCCACAAGCCCTTCCCCCACTGGCTGAAGTGACTTCTAGGGGACTTAATGGGTCAGCATCTCTTTTCCCATCTTCGTTTTCTTCTTTTTTCCCCTTTGGGAGTCAGACATTGAACAATAGGACATTTCAAAGGAAATGCATTTATGGAACATATTAAAAAATCACTGTAATCCCAGTACTTGGGAGGTTGAGACAGGAGAATCGCAAGTTCCGGGACAGCCTCAGCAACTTAATGAGGCCCTCAGCAAGTTAGCAAGACCCTGTTTCAAAATAAAAAGGGCTGGGGGTGTAGCTCAGAGATAGAATGCCCTGGGTTCAATCCCCAGTATCCTCCTCCTCCAAAAAAGTCACCGTAGATGGTGTAGGCTCACAAGAGTTGAGAACACCTGAAGTTTATACTTCAGACTGATTATTAGCACAGAGACAACATACAATGATAATTTTAAGCCAAATGAATAATAGCAAACCCTGGGGAACGGAAAGCATCTGGCTTCAGAGAAACCACATTATTGGATTTAACTGTTCAGTTTTCAACAACAACAAATTTACAAGATATACAAAGAAAAAGGAAAGTAAGACCCATTCAATAGAAAAAATCACAAATGTAGAAATTATTCCTGAAAAAGAACTGGTGGTGCTTCTATTACACAAGGAATTTAAAGCAACTTTCTGAAAGATGATGAAAGATGTAAAGAAAGTCAAGAAAATGATGTTTTGAATAAGATGAAAATATCAACAAAGAGAAAACAGCAAGAAACCAAAAAGAAATACTGAAACTGAAAAGTATAGTAACTGATACGAAAAAATCACTAGAGGGATTCAAAGGCAGATTTGGGCAGGGGAAAAAAACAGAATAACTTGAAACAGAACTTGAAAATGGGTCAATGAAAATTATCAAGTATGAACAAAAAATAAATAAAGGAAAATGAACAGTCTAAAGGACCTGTGGGAAACCCTCAAGGGGACCAATAGTTATGGGGGTTCCAGAAGAAAGCCCCAACAAACTTGAAGTAAAATAAATACAAAGAAACCTCCACTAAGACACATTATAATCAAACTGTTGAAAACCAAGGACAGAGAAAGTCTTGAAAGCAGCAAGAGAGAGAGTGTCTCATCACTTACAAGGGCTTCTTGATGAGATGATCAGATTTCTTACCAGATTTGGAGGCCAGATGGCAGTGGGGTGATATAAAGTGTTAAAATAAAAAACTGTCAGCCGGGCGTGGTGGCACACGCTTGTAATCCCAGTACTTTGGGCAGCGGAGACCGGAGGATCCGGGTTCACGGCCAGCCTCAGCTCTCTCTCACTCTCTCTCTCTCTCCCTGTCTGTCTCTCTCTCTATACCTAGTGAGGCCCTCCGCAACTTCGTGAGACCCGATTTCAAAATAAAGTATAAAAAAATAGGGCCGGGGACGTAGCATGGAGGTAGAATGCCCCTGGGTTCAATCTCCGGTACCGCAAAAATAAATAAATAAATAAAAACTGTCAACCAAGAATCCTCTATCTGACAAAATTGTCCATCCAGAGTAAGGGATAAGCTCGGGATGGTGGCACATGCCTATAATCCCAGTTCTTGGGAGGCTGAGACAGGAGGATCATAAATTTGAGGCCAGCCTCAGCAACTTTGTAAGACCTAGTTTCAAAATTAAAAATGAAAAGGAGCCGGGCGCAGTGGCACAAACCTGTAATCCCATTACTTGAGAGGCTGAGACAGGAGGATTGCAGGTTTGAGGACAGCCTTAGCAAGTAGTGAGACTCATCAACCTAGCAAGACCCGTTTCAAAATGAAAATAAAATAGGCCTGGGGTGTAGCTTGGAGGCAGAATGCCTCTGGGTTCAAACCCCAGTACCCCGAAAAAAGAAAAGAGAGAGAGAGAGAAGAAAGAAAGAAAGAAGAAAGAAGAAAGAAAGAAAGAAAGAAAGAAAGAAGAGAAAGAAAGAAAGAAAGAAAGAAAGAAAGAAAGAAGAAAGAGAAAGAAAGAAAAAGAAAGAAAGAAAAGGACTGGGAGTATAGCTCAGTGGTAGAGAGCTCCTGGGTTCAATCCCCAGTGTGCGCACATGCACACACACACACACACACACACACACACACACACACACTAAGGAATAAGATAGTCCCAGATAAAAGTTGAGGGCACTAGACCTCTTGTGCAAGAAATGCTAAAGGGAGTTCTGGAGGTTGAAATGACAGGACACTAGTGACCCACAGCGTATATGAACAAAAATATCTCACTAAAGGTGAGTCCGTGGACAGTCATATAAGCTAGTATTGTAAAACAGTGTTTAACTCCACTTTTTGTTTTCTATATGATTTGAGAAACTAGTACACTTTAGTCAAGTGCAGTGGCACATGCCTGTAATCCCAGTACTTGGGAGACTAAGACAGGAGGACCACAAGTTTGAGGCCAGCCTCAGCAACGTAGTAAGACCCTGTTCCAAAATAAAAAGTAATTAACAACAACAAAAAAGGACTAGGGATGCAGCTCAGTGGTAAAAGGCCCCTGGGTTCAAATCCTAGTACCACAGAGGGATGGGCCACTAATACATATTTAAAAAAACAATTATTTGTCTAAAAGCTAGTAGTATTGTAATTTTGATTTGTAACTCCATATTTTTCTTTCTACGTAATTAAGAGATGAATGCATTAAAATTATTAATGTTTTTGAACACGTGTAAAGAAGTAACTTTGTAACATCAACAACTGAAGCTGGTGAAGATGATACTTAAAAGAGCAGAATATTTGTATATTATTGAAGTTAAGCTGTTATAAACTGCAAATTTAGATTGTTAAATTTAATCCCCATTGCAATCAGAAAGCAAACAGCTTATAGAGTATACACAGAAGTAAATGAGAAAAAAGTTTAAGCATTTCACTACAAAAAAAAATCAACTAGATGTAACAGGAAACAGAATTGAGGGACATAGACACACACACACACACACACACACACACACACACACACAGCCTATAAGGCATATAAAAAACAACAAAATTACAAAAGCAAATCCCTTCTTATCAGTAATTATTTTAAATATAAGTGGGTTAAACTCTCCAAAAGACAGAGATTGGCAGATGGATAAAAAAAAAATATGACCCAATTCTATGTTGTCTGCAAGAGACTTGCCTTATATCTAAACACATGAATAGGTTAAAAGTGAAAGGATGGGGGAAAATAGTAGCCTATGCAAATAGTAACCAAAAAAGAGCATGGATGGCTTTACCAGTGTCAGAAAAAAATAGATACTAAATAAAAAAAATTTATGAGACAAAATTTATGAGACATGAGAACTATACACATTTAACAACTATACACATTTATGTACCTAATAACAAAATTTATAAAGCAAAAAATTGAAAAAAGGGAGATAAAGTTCTATAATAATAGTTGGAGACTTTAACACTCTACTTTCTGTAATGTATTGAATAGCTGGACAGAAGATAGGCAAGGAAACAGAGGACTTGAACAACATAGTATACCATCTAGATTTAAGTAACATTCACAGAACACTACCCAACAATAACAAAATACTTCTCAAGTGCACATGGAACATTTATGATAGACCATATATTAAACCATAAATTAAGTCTCAATAGATTAAAAATATAAATGTCATACGAAGTACCTCCTCTGACTATAATAGGATGTTAGAAATTAGTAACAGAATAAAAACTAGAAAATTCACAAATTTTTGGAAATTAAACACATTCTTACCTAATAGTTCAATGAAATCATAAGGAAAATTAGAAAATACTTAGAAACAAATGAAAACAAAAACACAACATACCAAAACATATGGGATATGGGGAAAGAGTGCTGTGAGAGAAATTTTAGCCACAAACAAAAGCTAACATTAAAATATAAGAAAAATCTCAAATTAGCAATCTAACTTCACAATTTACTGAACCAGAAAAAGAAACTAAATCCAAAGCCACTGGAAGGGAGGAAATAGATTAGAGCAGAGATAAAAAGAGAATAGAAAAACAATAGAGAAAGATCAATGAAACGATAACAACAAAAAAATTTTTTTAAATATCAACAAAACTGAGTCTGGAGTGGTGGTACATGCCTGTAATCCCAGTACTTAGGAGACTGAAATGGGAGGGTCACAGGTATGAGGCCAGCCTCAACAACTTAGTGAGACCCTGTTTCAAACATAAAAAAGGGTGGGGTTAGTCAGTACTTGGGAGGCTAAGACAGGAGGATCACAAGTTAGAGACGAGCCTCAGCAACTTAGTGTGACCCACAAATAGGTCTTGGGGTGTAGCTTAGAGGTAGAATGCCTCTTGGTTCAATACCCCCCCACACACACACACAAAAGACTGGGAGTGTAACTCAGAGGAACTGGGAATGCCCTGGGTTCAATTCTCAGCACACCAAAATAAGTAATAAATAAAAAATAAATATCAACAGAACTGGCAAACCTTTAGCTAGACAATGACAATACCAATTTTATAGAAATAAAAATGATTATAAGACAGTACTATGGACAATATGCTAACCTAGATTAGATAACCTAGATGAAATGGACAAAGATTCTAGAAACACAATACCTACCAAAAGTAACCAATGAACAAGTTGAAACTGAATAGATCTGCAACTAGTAAGAAGATTGAATCAGTAATAGAAAAAAAAAATCACCCAGTGAAGCAAATCCCTAGATGTGATGGCTTCTCTAGGGAACTCTATCAAATATTTAAAGGAAAACTAATATTGATCTTTCAAAACTTTAATAAGAGGGAGCACTTTCTAACTCATGCTATGAGACCAGCATACCCTGATCTCAAGCAAAGACAGACACTACAAGACTAATATCCCTTATGAACATTGATGTAAAAATTCAAAAAGAAAAAGTAGTACACTGAATTCAGCAGGATATAAAGATACATCATAATCAGGTAGGATTTTTTTTTCCTGGAATGCAAGGGTGGTTCTACATATAAAAATTGATCAATGTAATGTATCCCAATGTAATAGGAGGGGGAAAAACCATATGATCATCTCAATTGCTGCAGAAAAAGCAGTAGAAAAAATTCAGTATCCTTTCACAATAAAAACACTCAAACTAAGAATAGAAGGAGACTACCTGAACATAATAAAAGCCATATATAAAAACCCACAGTTGAACATCACACTCAGTGGTGAAAGACTGAAAACTTTTCCTCTTGGCTGCTTTTGCAACTTCTACTTAGTACTAGAGATTTGGGTTAAAAAAAGACATCCAAATTATAAAATGAGAGGTAAAATTAGCTCTATTCACAAATGATATGGTCTTATATGTAGAAAACCCTAAAGATTCCATAATAGACTGCTAAAACTAATACATACATCCAGCAAAGTAGGAGGATCGAAGTCAATGCAAAGAAATTAGTTGCCTTTCTACACACGAAAAATGAATAGTCTGTAAATGAATTTTGAAAAACAATTCCATTTACAACAGCATCAAAAAGAATAAAATACGCCAGGTGTGGTGACGCATGCCTATAATCCCAGTACTTGGGAGCCTGAGACAGGAGTATCACAGGTTTGTAACTTAGCAAAACCTTGTTTACAAATAAAATAAGGCTGGAGATGCAGCTCAAAAGTAGATGCCTGTGGGTTCAATCCCTAGCACCAAAAAAAAAAGAAGAAGAAAAATGAAATACTTCAGAATCAACTTAGATGATACAGGTCTTCTACAATGGAAACTAAATATTGGTGGAAAAAATTAAAGAAGACATAAATAAATGGAAAAATACCTCATGTTCATGGATTGAGAGATTTATTATTGATAAGATGTTAATACTGCCAGATGCTGTGGAGCACACCTGTGTTCCCAGATTCTGTGGAGGCTGAGGAAGGAGGATCACAAGTTCAAGGCCAGCCTGGGCAACTTACCCAGACTATCTTACAATAAAACTTGCTGGGGGTGTATGTAGCTCAGTGGTAAAGTGTCCCTGGCCTCAATCCCTAGTACCAGTGTTGGTGGTGGGAGATGTTAGTACTACTCAAGGTCATATATAAATTCAGTGCAGTCCATTTCAAAATCCCAGTCATTTTTTTTTTGAAATAGAAAAATCCAGCTGTGTGCGGTGGTACACACCTGCAATTCCATTACTTGAGAGACTGAGACAAAAGAATCATAGGTTCAAGGCCAGCCTCAGCAACTTAGCTAGACCCTCAGTGACTTAGTGAGACCCTGTTCAAAGTAAAAAGGGTTGGCAGTATAACTTGGAGGAGCATACCCTGGGTTCAATTCCCAGTATCAAAACAAAATAAAATAAGAAAAAAAATCCTAAAATTGCCATGGACTCTCAAGGAACTCTAAACAACCAAGGTAGTCTTGAGAAAGAAGAATAAAGCTTGAAGGCTGACATTTTCTAATTTCAAAAGTTATTTCAAAGCTACAATAATAAAAATAGTGTGGTACTGGCATACGTCGTGCATGTGGACCAATAGTATAAAATAGCCCATAAGTACCCCTCACATCTATGGTCAAATGTTTTTTGACAAGAGTGGCCATACTGTTCAACGGGGAAAGGATGATCTTGAACCAGTGATGCTGGGATAACTGCATAGCCACATGCAAAAGAATGAAGTTGACCCCTTCCCTCACACTGTATATAAAATTTAACCCAAAATGAATCAAAGACCCAATGTAAGCCAGGCGTGGTGGCGCGCGCTTGTAATCCCACTACTTTGGGAGGCGGAGACCGGAGGATCCGGGTTCGCGGCCAGCCTCAGCTGTCTCTCTCTCTCTTTCTCTCTCTCTCTCTCTCTCTCTCTCTCTCTCTCTCTACTTAGTGAGGC
>PVJS01024193.1:0-28899 GCA_004027185.1 Glis glis
AGAGGAACCAGTAGCTGGTCGAACGGTCTAAGAGCTGGAGTCTTAGGATCGGAGCAACCACTAATTCAGTCCCAGTCCAAGACGTGAAGATCAGAAAGCTTCTTCGGAGAAACGATGGTGGAGTTTCAGTTCCAAGAGCAGGAGGCCGAGAAGATCAAGCTCTTCGGAGAAAGGCGGAGCCGGCGGCTGACGATCTCAGTCGAGAGCAGATGCGCTTTCCTCAGAACGAGTCGCACACAATCTACGTGGCTTCTACCTCTTTTGTCTAAGTCCCCACCTATCAGAATCCTGCTGCCTACATTCAGGGCAGGGCTTTCTGTTTAATCTGCTGTTATACACCCAAAATCACATAATCTTGGGTGTGTCATGACCAGGTCAGGTTGACAACCTAGTTTAACTATCACAGTTAGTTTGAGTAAGGGTTTATCAAACATTAATTTTTTCAAAGAACCAGCTTTTTGTTGTTGTTGTTGATCTTTTATATTAGTTTTTGTTTGCCATTTCATTGATTTCTGCTCTGATTTTAATTATCTCTTGCTTTCTACTGGCTTTGGGATTAGTCTATTCCTGTTTTTCCAGATTCTTGATGTGTGTCATTAGATTGTTTATTTGGACACTTTCGGTTTTTCTTATGTGCACACTCAATGCTATAAATTTTCCTCTTAAAACCACCTTCAAAGTGTCCCATAGATTTTGGAATGTTTTGTTTCTATTATCATTTAATCCTAGGATTATTTTACTTATCCCCTTATTTTTTCTATAATCCAGTCCTCATTCAAAAATGATTCAGTCTCCATGTATTTATGTAATTTCTTTGGTCTTTCTGTTGTTGATTTCTACTTTTATTCCATTATTATCTGAAAAGATGCAGGGAATTATATTACATTTTTTTAATTTGCTGGTACTTGCTTTGTGGCCCAAAATGTGGTCTATTTAGGAGAAGGTTTCATGAGCAGTTGAGAAGAATGTATATTAAGATGTTGTTGCCTGGAATATTCTGTATATGTATAATAGGTCTATTTAGTATATAGTGTTCTTTAGATATGAAGAGTCTTTACTCACTTTTTGGCTGAGAGAATGATCTAGTGGTGTGAGTGTTATGTTGAAGTCTCTTAATATTATTGTTTTTGGGTCTATTTGAGACCTATTGTCCCAAAGAATTTGTTTTTGAAAAGTGGGTGCACCCACATTGGGAATATAAATGTTTTCTATTATTACATCTTCTATTGGGTTATTTCTTTTATTAGTTAGAAGTAAGCTGCTTTGTCTCTTCTAAGTTTTAGCTAAAGTCTGCTTTGTCACATATAAGTCTTGCTACTCCTGCTTGTTTTAGGTCTCCAATTGTGTAGTATATCTTTTTCCATTCTTTCACCTGTAACCTATGGAATATCTTTGCCTGTAAAGTGAGTTTCTTGCAAGCAGCATGTAGTTGGATTATGGTCTTTATTTTTATTTATTTATTTTTTTTCCAGTACTGGGGATCGAACCCAGGGGCATTCTACCTCCAAGCTACATCTCCAGCCCTATTTTTTATTCCTTATTTTGAAACAGGGTCTCACTAAGTCATGGAGGACCTCACTAAGTAGCTGAGGCTGGCCCCGAACCTGGATCCTCTGGTCTCAGCCTCCCAAGTACTGGGATTGCAAGCATGCACCACCATGCCCAGCTTTGGATTATGGTCTTTAATCCACATTGACAGTCTGTGTCTTAATTGGGGAGTTTAGACTTTTGACATTCAATGTTATGAGAGATGATTTTTGTTTCTTGTCATTTTGAGTGATATGATGTTTTCTGTTTGATATAGTGTTATTTCTGCTTTGTTTAGCTGCCTGTCTGATGGAATTTTCCCCATCTCTGGTTCTGGTATTATTTGTGTGTGTGTTTTATTTCTTTAAGTAATTTCACTAGTGCCAGCTTGGTAGTCATGAATTCTTTTAATTTCTGCTTGTCTTGGAAGGTTTTTATTTCTTCATCAATATTAAATGATATCTTTTCTGGATATAGCATACTTGGTTGGAAGTTGTTTTCTTTTACTATCTGGAGTAAATCATACCAATCCCCCTGACTTTCAGGACTTGAGAAGTCTGGAGTGATTTTTGGTGTTTGGTACATGAATGTCGCCTATTATTTTGTTCTTGATGCATTTAAGATAATTTCTTGGCCTCTGTGTTAGTCATTTTGATTATGTGGTGTGGAGAAGTTCTTTGATCTTGTCTTTTTTTGTGTGTCTGAATATCTTCTGTATGTGGATGTCCAAATCTTTTCCTATGTTTGCAAGATTATCTGGTATTATTTCTAAGAAAAGGTTTCTATACCCTTGGTTTGTGCTGCTAGACCTTCTTCAATGCCCATTATATATAAGTTAGCTTATTTCATTATCTCAAATTTCTTGGATGTTCTGGTTATGTTGTCGTAATGTCTTCTCTATATTGTTGACTTTTTGGTCAGAGTTGAATGAACTATCTTCCAATAGTGAGACTTATTTTACATGTGATCTAGCCTGCCATAGGTGGTTTCTATTTAGGTTTTTATTTCATTTATTGACTCCTTCATTTCACTCAAAGCCTCTTTTTGGTTCTTACTTAGGGCCTAAATTTCTTTATTCATGGTTTTCCATTCCTATACACTATTTCTGATTTCATTTCTAAGGCTTTTGATCACATTGAAAATCAAAATTGTGAATTCTCCTTCTGGCATTTTCTGCAGCTCAGTATTGGTGATTTCCTATGTTGTGTTGTGGGAGTTTAGAGTTTCCCCATTGGTCTTCATTCTCTTGTTTTCAGAGTTCTCACATTTGTATATCTGTTGTTTTGGCACCCTCTTCCTTTTTATGGGGGTTTCCTGTGTCTATTTATTATCACTTTATAATAAGGTCTATGCAGGGGGTATATATTTGCCTCTATGAATCTGTTTCATATAATCAGACTTCTGAGTTTGTCTGCCAGAACCTCTTTAACAAGATATAGTTCCAATTACTATGTTGACTTACCCAGCTTGATGAATGAATTAGGTGTTGAGCTGAGTATAAGTATGCTTTAAATAGGTGAAACTAGCTAATGGCAATAATTATAGTTAACTGTGTGAAGCAGACAATCCTAGCAGCCTATAACATATACTTACCAAAAAAAAAATTTTTTTTTTTGCAGTACTGGGGATTGAACGTAGGGGCATTCTATCTCTGTGCTACATCCCCGGCCCTATTTTTTTATGCTTTATTTTTGAAACCAGGTCTCACGAAGTTGCGGAGGGCCTCACTAGGTAGAGAGAGAGAGAGAGAGAGAGAGAGTGAGAGAGAGAGAGGAGAGAGCGAGATAGATCGCGCGCGCGCATGCGCGCTGAGGTTGGCCGTGAACCCGGATCCTCCGGTCTCTGCCTCCCAAAGTACTGGGATTACAAGCGTGCGCTACCACGCCCGGCCCAAAATATTATTTATTTTTCGTTTACGCTTTAAGTTTTGTAAAATTTGCAACTTGTGTGATTTGCTCTTTGATGGCAAATAAATAAACCGTAGAAACATGTTTTTAGAACTTTTTCTCAAAGGAAACCCTACATTTTCTATCCTTTAAGGCTCATGAAATCTGCATGCTCTCCACAATGCAAGGTATTTTTATACTTTTCCCAATTGAAGGAACTGTCTTCCCAGAAAGAATTTCAAAGTGTGTGGGGCAGGTACGTTAAGTATTCTGTAATGCAGGGATAATTCTCTGATGGAAAGTTGTAACTATTGGTAAATAGCATTCAGTGTACTAAATGATCTTTATTTGATGTAAATTACAAAATCACCTGTGTGCTGTGTGTATCACAGTTCCATGAGAAAAAATGTTTAACACTTTATTCTAGAAAACTTTTTGCTGATTTTATTTTATTGTTTGTTTTTGTCTTTGTTTTGTACTGGAGATTGAACCCAGGGTCATTCTGCCTCTGAGCTAGACCCCTAGCCCTTTTTTAGTTTTTATTTTGAGACAGGGTCTCACTAAATTTCTTAGGGTCTTGCTAAGTTGCTGAGGCTGGCCTCAAACCTGCAATCCTCCTTTCTCAGCCTCCAAAGTACTGGAATTACAGACATGCACTGCCATGCCTGGCCTATTCTAGAAATTTAATATTGACTGTCTTGTTTTGAAATATTGCATCATAATTAAATTTTTGTAATTATGTCATAGTCAATTAAAATGATTCTGTTGTGAATAAACTTTTGCCTGGACAGGTAAAAATACACACACACAAGCACACTGGAAATGGGACCTAATATATCATAACTTCTCGGTGGAACTATGTGTATTTTTTAATATGTTTTTATTGGAGCATTGTAGTCTCACATCACAATGAGTATCAATTTCGTGTTATCATACATGCACACAGCTCTTGGTGTCCCTCTCCCTGCCTTCCCCCCACATGTAAACTGAGGATGATGTTGGTATAATCTCATATATACACATTGTTTATGATAGTAATTCCATAGATTCACTTCTTTCTTGCCCTTCCCCTTCCCTTGTACCCCTTCCCTTGCACCACTGAGGGTTCTCTGTTGTCATTGGACTCTCTTTTGTGTCCCCACTACTCCCTAGGTTGTGCATATTAATGAAAACATATGTCCCTTCTTTTTTTGTGATTGGCTAATCTCACTTAACATAATGTTCTCCAGATCTTTCCATTTTCTTGCAAATGCTGTTATTTTGTTATTTTGTTCTTTATTGCTGAGTAGAATTCCATTGTGTGTATTTCCCATAATTTTGTAATCCATTCATCTGTTGATGGATATCTAGATTGGTTCCATAATTTGGAACTATGTGTATATATGTGTATATTTATTTCAATTGATAAGCAAAAACTATGTAGATTTTGTTGTACAATATGAAGTTTTGATATATGTATACATCATTGTGGAAGAAATAATTCACATTATTTAACATATGTATTACTTTTTATGTCTTCACATTTCCTATTTAAAAATTCATTATTCTGGTGAACACAATTTTTCCTGTCTTAAATAAAGTCTATGGTTGAAAACTTAAAATGGGTTTTATTTTTAAATCATAATACTTAAATATTAGATTCAATTTAGACTAATATTAGCTATTTAACTTTCAATATTAAGTATTAAAATTTAGCTAATATTTTACCTGGTGAATATCTTTTATGTTTAAAATATATTTAAGCATATTAAGTAGCAGGCATTTATTGTTCATATAATATTAAAAGGCATTGTGTCAAGAAACTGAATACAAAGATGAATAAATTAAAAATATATAGAAATATTTCCAATTGTCAAATAACCCACGATGTAATGAATTAGACAAATGTGTATGTGAAATGACAATATATGTTACTATAGTGGCGATGGGCAAGAGAAAAATTGTGGGAGAGGAAAACTTAAGAAAAATTAGAAATATGAATATAATAATGTTTCCAGAACACTGAAAGATTACTTTTCTAATTTTCTTTAGAAAGCTTTAAATGGCATGCTATTTTAAAAGTTAGAGTTGGTTAGGTTGAAGGAAAAGCTTTAGAAAATAGACCTGTTCAATATCATGATATATTTATTTCCTCAATTAAGAGCCTTAATTAAGGAAGCTATGACAAATAGGTGAATGGTCAGTGAATTAATCCTGAACTGAATATTTATGGCTACAAAAGTCTCCCAAATGAATTGTCTGCTGATGTGCTAATGTCCATCCTTCCTCAAGAGGACAGGATAATTTAAAGAATATTGTTGGACTATTTAGTCTAATTCTTCCTCTAGAATGCAAAAGTATAGGCTATTTTAAGGGACTGAAAGTGAGAAGAACATTTGGTGTAGTGTATATGTAAATAAGATCAAAATACTTTGGCCAAATACCTCTACATAATTTCACATCTCTCCCTTTGAAAATCCTCACTGCATTTCTGTCCACAAAAGATAATTATCTCAACTCTATCTTTTAATGCCAAAGGAAAGACTTGGATCCAAAATATATTCAAACATGCTTGTGTGTATGTGTTAATTTCCTTACATTAAAAAAGTTATAAATGAATTCTCCACGAATAATGTGGAGACATGTTGATAATTATTCTTAGGAGAATAAGACCAGTTTTCCAAATATTATGTTACGCATCTAACTCAAAAGTCCTTCTTAGCTGGACATTGTGGTGCATGCCTATAGTCCCAGTACTTTGTTGGCTAAGAAAGAGGCTCACAGGTTTGAGGACAGACTCAGCAACACAAAGTAGCAAGACTCTCAGCAGTCTAGCAAGGCCCTGTTCCAAAACAAAAAATTAAAAAGGACTAGGAGTGTAGCTCAGCAGTAGAATGCCCCTGGGTTCAATTCACACACACACACACACACACACACACACACACACACAGTCCTTCTTCTTAAGCATATGGATTTAAAAAATTTTGAATGTAGCTAACAGAAGAAAATTTAAAATATCGACTACTTCCATCTTCTATCAAATTTCTGTTGTTAAGGTCTTGAACCAATACCTATATTTATAGAAATCCAATTTAACACCAATGTCTTTGAATGTGTCTATGCTGTGCTGTGCAATCGGCTCTTCTTTTGTTTATACCGTTTTCTTCTCTCAGTATATGATTCATTGTACATGCTTTAAGCTTATACTTTTGTTTTCCACTTTTCTATACTTCAGAATTAGAATTAATCACTTAAGAAAGACAGAAAATAAGTCAGAAAGTCCCTTTTCTTTATTCTTTTCAATATTAGCCTCAAAAATGCCCATTTCCTAAAATCTACTATGGAAGCTTTTCTTTATTCTCTAACAAGATATCAAATAGTGAATCCCAAATCCATTACAGCAGACACATAAAGTGAATTTAAAGAAAATCTACTGGAAACATAAAATACTATGTTCTTAAGGAGAAAAATACTTCTATACAATGAAACCGCTGCATATGTCTTTTTTGTTAACATATGAACTAATGAATATGTTGCACATCTCCAATTCCCCTGACCCCAGATATATATTGCTACTGAAGAACACATAAAAACCCAAGGAAGGTAAATGGAAGTCACTGTTGTCAACATACACCTGACAGCATCAGAACCTAGTAGCGTTCTGCCTCCACACAGCCTTGAGAAACGGTAAGGCCTTCACTTCTGCCCAATGTAACTATGATTCTTAAAAGTAAGTTCAGACTACAAAATAAGCATTTTAGCTGATAATTAACAAATGATTCAAAATGTAATATTATATTTTTCTTTATCTCTTTACTATTCATATGAAAACTCCCTGTTTAAAATTTATGCAAATGGTATATGCATTTCTATTTGCACCATTTTACTTTCTCAGTTTAGCAGTGATCCATATATATTTATATATTTCATATGGTCATGTTCTCTTTTTTATTTACTATTTTCTATTTTATTTTTATTAATAGTCTTTTCTTTCCTACAGTTTCTCCTGCTTGACCTGTTACTATTTTCCATTCATCTTTCCTTTTTCCTTCCCTTTATTTGTTAGTAGTTTTTAGTCATTTTCTTTTTTCCCATAATTCATTACCCCCACATCTTGTATCACCCTCCACCTGCCCATATTTTTTTTCTCTATACACATCTTACATACATTTTAGTGGCAACACAATTTCTCTTTTATCAAATATAAGTACCACATTAAAACTCTATTACCGGTAATAGAGTTAATGTGAAAATACAGATTACCAATAATTTATGACAAAGTAAATTATGACAAAGTCTTAGTCACTATACTGAGTTGCCAATTTAATTTAAATATATTAGAAATTCACCAAATGAATGCTGAGCTCTTTTGATGTATTGAGTGCAGATGTCATGATTACTGAATATCTTAAAAGTCATCCTGCAAAACTTTTACCCTGATGAAGTTATTTTGTGTCCCAAAGAACAATAAGAAGAAAAAATTGCAAATACCTCATGTCATATTTTGTGTTATATTTTTCTTTTTAAATTTTAAAATAACAATGCATTTGTTTAGTTATTTCGATTATCTTTGGAAAGAGAAGGGTAGTACAAATATTTTTATAAAGGGATGACATGATTTTGGTAAAAAAGTAGGTTAAGCAGGCAGTTCATGAAGTACGTGTTTAAACTCGCATATGTCCTTTGGGTAACCATTCATCTGTTCAGTACTTAGTGCTTGCTATATGACAAAACTCTATTAGGCAGTAGGGATACAGTGATGCATAAGACATCACTGCTTATATGGAAGGTTTATTATCTAGTTGAGGAAGACAGACAAGTTAACAGATAGTTATAACAGCTTATACTTTCAGTGATGAGAAGCCATTGGGCTGTCAAGAAATGTAAGATGTTCTAACTCAGTGTTAGGACTTCAAGAAAAACATCCGGAAGAAATGATGTTTTCATCGGTTTTTGAAGGATGTTACAGAATTAATAAGATGAGACAAATTGAGGTGGAGATGTTAAGTTGGGACAGGGAGGAACTCTTCAGGGGGGAATAGCATTTTCAAAAGCATAAAAGTGAGAAAAAAGGGCTGGGGATGTAGCTCAGGAGTACAGTGCTTGCCTAGCATGCATAAGGCCCTGGGTTCAATCCCCAGCACTGAAAAAAAATAGCAAGAAAAATTCTGGAAAATATTTATAATAAAAAAATTCAATAAGTCTGAGACATAAGCCAAGTAGGAAGACAAAGAGTGGTGAGACAGAAAGCTTGTATGGCAACCTGGGGAATTTAGTCATCACCCTAACAGCCATCAAAGCCAATGTGGAATCCTAAGCAAAGTAACACCCTGTCCAAATTTGATATTTTAAAAGAAGAAATTGTGGAGAATGGATTGGAGAGAGGCAATGCATTATCAATTTAAGGCACAAGCTAGTCAGTATGGGGGCTGAGACCTATTGAATAGGACTGTCTATGGGTTCAAGCCACAGAGGGTTCACAAGGGATGATTCCCCATGCAAGCGACAATAGAAGGGATTAAGACAATTTTTGAATTGTAGAAAGGCAGAAAGGAGAGACTAGCTGTTCCTGTATGTGGGGAATAGCAAAAACAAGAAGGAAAGGTTAAAAAAAAAGCTCTGCTTTAGGCAACTTTGTATTTTACTGTGCACATCATGAGATGAGGACATACTGGTATTGCCTTGTTAGGTGGATTTGGTGTAATGTAGAGAGTTCTTCTAGGTTATGTTGATTTTAAAGAACCATTAAGTCTTGGAAGTGCACACATCCAGCCGAGAAGGGGATATGTTTGGCAGAACACTCTATTTTTGCTGCATTATCACTTTATACCTCTTATCCTAACAATCATCCCCTTCCAAGATAAATAATTCCCTTCCTATAGAAATATTATCTCTCAGAGTCTAAGGCAGAGCTTGCAATATGAGGGGATTATGCAGTGGATAAAGTGGGGTGTGGTAGAAACATTTTAAATGGAGAGAGGAATCTCTAAGATAGAAAAAGTCAGCTTATTCCAGAGTTTGGTGCAAGTCTATCATCTGGTATTACTCTGGGAGCTGCTAAGACACTAGATGGAAATAGTACTACTTGTCCCCCAGAAGGCTAGAATTAGTTACCAGCTCTGTCACATTCAGTAGAATTTGTTTTACTCAAGAGGGTCAGTAAGTTATTTAACTTCCTGATTCAAAGAACTATTGGACTGGAGACCACAGATAATGGGTGAAGGCCTGAGGCCCCTTCTCTGTTTCTAAACGAATATCCCCCTTCCTGTGAGTCCTCAAAAAGGTGGCCCATATTTTTCCTAAACCTCACCCATCCTATAAATGATAACAAACACACTAAGATTAAGGTGGAATGGGCCTTACATCGGATTTTTTTTTTTTTTAGCTAAGCTACTATGGTTTTACCACACTTCCAAATGAAGAATAAGATCTATACATAGTACATATGAGCATAAATGTTAGAGAAGGATTTGTACTACAAAATAGCATATACTTGGACTAAAAGTTATAGAATTAGGTGAAAGATTTTAAGATTCTAGATGAACAACAGATTTTTGGTTTTGCTTTTCTTTTGTTTAATTTTTGCATAACAAAAATCACCTGGGCCAGAGATCAGCTTGTCCATAGGATTTGTCCCCTCTGAGGACTATGAAGAGAATCTGTTCTAATTTAACTCTACTTTTGCTAATCCTTCTCCCCTCCCAGCAGGCAATGGTAGAACCATCTCCCCAAAAGTCTTAGAATTAAGTGGTTGAATTCCATCTCTGCTGTTAGCTGTATGACTTTAATCAACTTGGGTATCATTTCCACCTGGATTTCTTTGGCTGTAAAATGAAAATATCAGTACTATGTTTTTTAGGGTTGCTGTGAGAATTGAATAAATCCATGTATTGAAAAAAATCAGATTACACAAGCACAGAAGAGTACTCATGCACATTTATTGTTGTTTTAAAGAATGCTAAAGTCATTTCTGGAAATTTCTTTTAGTGCAGGAGCTATGTAATTGGAAGACATGATGGATAAGATTCTCAAAAAAAAGAATGCTTAATTAATAGCAGTTTATCTAAACTACTCTCTGAAGATGATGAGTTTGGTTAAAAGGAGCACTTTAATTTGCTGAGTGGAAATTCACACTTTCGGACAAAGCTGAACCTGACCAAGGTAAAAGATGCTAAATGCTGTCATCAATAGACCTTTTTCTGTCTTCTTTCACATAGTGCTTGATCTTAACTCAAATTAAACTTGAGACAAATTATTATGAAAGTGTTTCTTAGGGAAGCTAACCTATCTTGTGCAGCACCCACATTTCTAACCTTCTCTTTGCTGCACTACAAACCTTCCAAGTGACTCATCTTTCAAATTTAGCATTTCTTCTACCAAGTGCTTAGGGTTCACTATGACATAAATATACTATTGTCAGTAGACCTGGCATGACCTTATTCCTCTGACCAAAATGGTTTTAAAAATTAGTTCCAAAATAGGATTCTGGAACACACCTTATTGGCAAAATGGAGATTCACTGCACACCGTAATACACAATGTCTCAAAGGATGAACAATACACTTTATCAAATTACTGAGGCATCTTGAAAGATTGAAACAAGATCCTCATGACATCATACAAGTTTTTCCTTGCATTCCTTTTTTTTTGTCTCCCTCCTTCTCTCCCTTCCTCCTTTCCCTTCTCCTTTTGGTTTCTCTCACTTTCTGTCATCTTTCTTATTTCAATTTTCTGTCTAAATCTAAACTGCTCTCTGTAAAAAGAAAATGACTTTGAAAACAACCTCTGAATAACAGAGGTAGAACTGTCAGGTCCTGTCCTCACTGAAGCTCACTATATGCATTACCACAGGCAAATTCATGAACACTCACGCTTCATTTTCTTCATTTTTAAAATGAAATGAGTAGAACTGGGTGACTTCAATGTCTTTTTTTCTGTTTTCAAAATACCGAGCTTAAGTATGGTAATGTTGATTTCTGAATCAGTGTCAATTAGCACTTTCATGATTCTATGTAACGTTGGAAAATATTGAGGGAACAAGGACCTGTAGATCATGTAAAATAAGATGCACATTTGTATTTTTCTTATGAAAATAGTGTTTTTAAAATAAAAAAGTGAAGTATTAAAAACCAGAAAACTTAATGATATATAAGGGAAAATATTTCTTTCTGAAAAAGTCATCTTAAGCCCATGAGCTTCATGGAAATGTTTCTACCAAGGAAATTCTATCCTTGCATTTGAATTTTATTCAATTTTAAGACCTTGATAGCTGGAGCCAGAAAGTAAATTATTAATAGTAGAATTAATAGAGATCTGTAGCGGAGGGAGGACCAGAATAAAGTGATTTATATTTAATTGTGTTGATGTGAATGTACTTGGAACTTCCTTCTCTTTCAATTTCAGTTCTTTTATAGCTCTGTGCCCAGGTTTGAATCTTCCTGCATGTCACACACTGGTATTGGAGAGGCATTCAACAGTGACACATCTCCCACAAAAATAGATGTGTGGCGATGGGGCAACATTTAAATGTGTATCACTGTTACCCTCAATAAGTATGGATTACAGTCTATTAGCCTGAGTGAGGGTTTCTAATCTAACCGGACTGCACCACGTTTGCATTAATATGCAAATGGCATTAGAATACAAAATTAAATGAAAATGAAATTCAGAAGCTAATTGACATTTTTGTCACAAAAGCTCAGAGAAACATTATTTATGGTTTAATGGTAAAAGGCTAATGTGTCATCCCAGGGAGGGGGTCACATCAATCTCGGCTGCAGTCATTTCCTGCAGTACAGCGCGGCACTGTTTGTGCGTGTGCGTCGCAGCCTCCCTCACATAGGTGGTCCCATCACCACGAACCTGTGCTAAATTGCTACCATCCATTATACACAGTGGCTGCCTGGATGGCTGCCTGGCACTGACTTACACAGGCCATCTATTCCTGTCAGAAATATGATATGTCACTGACAAAAGCTTAATTACACCATTAATTAATAGGACAATTTTCAAAATGCCTTGAAATGCAGCTTGACACTCATTAGTGCCATTTATGAATCATTTCTCCCGGGAAATAGTACTCTGAAGAGCACTTTCAAATGAAATACAGTTCTAAACAAAGATATCTATAAAAAAATAAATATGGGGTTAGCGGCTTCCTAATTCTCATTCATTCTCTCTCTCTCTCCTCTCTCTCTCTCTCTCTCTTTCTCTTTTTCTCTCATATGAACTATCCATTCAACACTATTATATTGAATCTATTACATATTAACACTATTATTGCAATTTTGCTATAAAATACCCCATTTGTTTTGTACTCACTATAGAAATTCAGGCATTTATTTTAACTGCAGAATTTTAATTATTTTTTTGCAACACACCATGTCTTAAACTTTAAATAGCAATCACAAACACATTAACCTCAAAATAGGTTTTAAAATATTTATTGGAATAAAAATACCTTTTTTCTTCTGTTTATCTGTATCCTAGCAATGTCGTGTGGCAACAAGAAAAATCAAGTGTCAATTCACCAGTGATCACAATTTCACAATTTATTTTTACTTATCCACTTTGTAATTGATTAAATTTTTGTCATATGCCTTTTAGATCAGCAACTTACCAAACACAGGTCACTGTGCTGCAACCTGTAACAGAAAATTATTTAATATCATACCACCATCCCACACAAAAATCCTTTGACAATAAAACCAGCATGACTAAATTATTTAAAGCCACAGCATACTGTGTATGATTAATGCCTTTTTTGTCATTGAAGTTGTTTCTACTTGGTATTTGGCTGCAGTGGTTCTGTGATTATTGTACTATATGATGGCAGATTGGAGGAGATTGCAAGGTTAAAAGCAAACCAGTTTCTCCTGAGGAAGGAAAGGAAGTGTTACACAGTTCAGATAAGGAACTGCAGTTGGAAAACAGACCTGGGTGACAGAATGAGAATAGAATTGCTGTGCCTGGATTTAGAAGGTGTCGATGTGTCCAGATGTGACTAGGTTATTGGATGTTTCTTTTTATCTTGAAATGGGCCATGAGATAAGAAGTCAGGATCGCAACCTGGTACCTATAAAGTTGTAGCAGTCATTGAAGAGTGATTCTTGGAATGTTATCGAATTATCTCTGGAGGTATTTCAAATAACCTGAGCCAGTTCCATTTGGTGGTTTCGCTGTACTTTAAGTTCTAAATCCTTAATATCCCTTGAAGTCATTTACATTTTTCACCCTTCCCTCATTACCTTAGCTTTTCCCTTTAAAATATCTCAACAGGGTAACAGCAATACACTGTTTTCTGATTTTCCTGATTCTAGTTACACTTCTACACAATCTATTTCTATATTAGGACAATAACTACTTTTCTCAAAGATTAAACTGGAAAACACTAGTTTTTGGCAACAGTAATCTTGGAAGAAGATGGGGAGGTTCATGGACAAATGAATTTGGAAAATACTGTATATTAAACCACCCTCTGTGACACTGGTAATGAATGAAAACATATTATTTTAATGAATGGTGTTATGTTGTTATTAATTAAAGAATTCCATTTAACTGTATTTAACCCAGTGCTCATTAATGTATTTAATAAAATAAATTTAATTTATGTTCTAAAGATAAATTTGGTCATGAAATGGTGATGCTTACAACACCTTAAAGGCCACCAGTTGATTTCAGAATCAATTTCAACTTTGTGCCACTTTATTCAAGGCTCTTTAGTATTTATCTTATTACTTGTCTAGGGTCACTCACCTCTTCACATTCTTTGTTCAATTTGAATTTAATAAATACTAATATATCAATCTTCAATTTCACACCCAAGCCTATGTATTCTCTGCTTCATTTGCATGGAATATCATCCCCATTTTACACCTGAATACTTTCAGGTCTCAGGAAGCCAACCCGGACCACCAAGACTAGGTTGTAACACCATTTTCTCTGTCCCCGTAGCATTATTCATTTACTATTGTATTGTTCTTTTTAACCTTTTAATCTTGCTAGAAAGGTGGCCATTTGTAATAGGGGATATAGTTTGTTCTACATTGTGTCTTCATAATCTATAATAGTGATAGGCATGTTAGAAATTTATTTGAAGGTATCATTTAATAAATAGTGTTTCGAATCAATTTTATATAATTTAGAAGAATTTCTATTTTTTCCTGGTCCAACTATTATATAAAATAACCAACTGGGTTATCTTAGACAAATTATTTAATCTCAATCTCTCTCTTTCTCTCTCTCTCTCTCTCTCTCTCTCTCTCTCTCTTTCACTCTCTCATAGATACAATTGAGGACATTAAAGAAGAGACTGAAAAGGAACAAGAAAGAACACTTTGGGTTTACAGTTATAGCAAATTGAATTTCTTGACTAGCATTTATATAGCTTCTTTTTGTCTTCAGAATTGACATGGGCCTTGTTTTTAAGTTAATGCTCCCTTTTCCCCCATTATCCTTACAATATCAAGCACAGAGAACAAAAGAAGGCAAAATTGTGTTAGTAGGAGAGGGGACTCACCTGTTCTATGATCTATTCACTCCTTTCACCAGGAGGATGCCCGCAAGACAAAGAAAAAAGACAAGTAGCCAAGTTCAGTCTTCTTATAAACTGTATATCCTCATAAATAAAAATATGATAATGTTAGCTTAGAGAAAGGGAATGTGTCTATGAAATATCCTTGGCAAGATGTGCCTGTACAGATCAATTATAATAAATAGAACCCAGAGTCTATGAAGACGATTTTCTGTATGCTATCAAATAAATTATTCAATAATCTGGAATATAAAATGGAGATATGCGGTAACATAAATGATCCCTGCTGGGTGAGAGACCTTCAGAACTGGATTTGGAGATGTCATTTATTCTGAGCCACAGAGAGAGATGTTGGGGAAAAAACTAACTGGGTGCGGTGGTACACGGGAAGCTAAGACAGGAGAATTGCAGGTCTGAGGACAGCCTCAGCAATTTAGCCAGACTCTTGGCAACCTAGTGAGATCTGCTTTAAATTAAAAAAAAAAGTAAAATAAAAAGGTCTGGGGATGTAGAGCATGCCCTGGGGATGTAGAGCATGCCCCTGGGTTCCATCCCCAGTATCAAATTAATTAATTAATTAATTAATTAATTAATTAATAATAAACAAAAAAAACCCTAAAGAACTGTCCCTGGCCTGCCTTTGCATCATCTGAGCTGCTCTATCATTCTACTATAAAATGTTTAATAATAATTGCTGCTAAGATGTTTGATTCATCTGAGTGAGACTTGAGTAGTTGAACTTGTGTGTTTGCTTAGTTGACCATATTGATTTGACTTCTAGAAGCCTCCCAATTGTGTCCTCTTCACTTCTCAGTGGCCCTGCTCCTTCCCTTTCTCTTATTCTCTCATGCTCTAAACTAGTTTAATTCTTCACCTTTCCCTGATTTTTTTCAAAGTTATAATGTCATACTAATTTAACTGTGATAGTCACACTTTTAAAATAGCTATTAGAGCACAGACCCCCAAGAGGAACAATTCTAGTATAATTCATGGTTTATCTAGAAAACCCAGTTTTTTTGAGGATTTGTTGTTGGTTGGTTATTTCACAAATTAAACTCAAATTCCTGCTGACTTCTCTGCAGTTTTTGGTGCGTGCGTGGCATCCTGAACCTCCACAGTCAGAACACATTTTGAATGGAGCCCATGAGTTTCGACAAGTGACCATCACATTAGACTAACTTATCTCTTCCATTAGTCAGTTTGCTCATTGCCATTTCAAATTAAATAATGGCAAAATGCAATTAGTTTACAATTTTAAACTCTAGAAAGTAGTACTAACCACCAGAGTTTCAGCATTAGCTACATTATAACAGAGTGTTTGGATCCATTTCAAATCACCTTCTGCAGACAGCCCTGAATGCCATATCAGAGCCTATGGGGACTTTCCAGACATTTTTCTTTAAAACCATAAAACATGCTAGGTGTGATGTGCACACCTGTAATCCCAGTACTTGGGAGGCTGAGACAGAAGGATGGCAGGTTGTAGGCCAGCCTCATCAACTTAGCAAGACACCCAGCAACTTAGCTGCTGAGGATGGCCTTGAACCTGTCATCTTCCTGTCTCAGCCTCCCAAGTACTAGGATTATAGGTGTGCCCCACCAAGCCCGGCACACTCAGCAATTTAGCCCAACCGTTTTTTAAAAATAAAAAATAAAAAGGGATATTGGTGTAGCTCAGAGTTAGGTTCTGGATCTTATACCAAAGCCCATGTTCCTTTAACCATCCCATGGTCCTTACAACTCAGAATCAAGTAACCTAGATTTTGAAGGTACTTAGTGGACAGTTTGTAGAGTCCTCCCTGAGTATGACATCTGATATATAGCATTTTCCAGGACCACTGCAACTCTCCCATTTTCCTTCCCCATAATCTATGTCTACATTGTGCAAACCAATGATCCTGTTCTCTTTGTTCTATGTTGATAAACAAAAAAGGAAAAACAAAAACAAGGCTATTGTGAATATAACTTTGTTACACTGGTGTATTTGTAGAACAAGGATGCACACTAGTTCCTAAATTAGTGTCTCCCCTCCCTCTCTCTCTTCCCCTCTAGTTTATTTTTATTTATTAATATTTAGTGCCTTGGCTGGGGTTTATTGGAGAAGAACATTTAGAAGAGAAAGGCACTGAAAATGGCACATTTTACACTGTAGGCAGATTCTTCATAGACTAACATTAAAATTATATAAATACTTTAAAATCTGAGGCTAAAGACTAAATTCACAACATACTGTTCATAATTCTGCAGTACATTTTCAAGTTATAGAGAACTGATCAATACTGCCCTGCTGCACTTTGATCTTTAGCAGCAATTTGTCTGTGGTAAATTGCTCTCATTTCATTTCAATTAATTTTATACAACAGGGACCAATGCATTTTGACCTTAGTCTTCAGGGAGGGATGTATGAAGATTGATACTCTGGATAATATTTAATTAGGCACTTGCATATGCTATCCATAATTACTAAAAGGAATAAAGAAAAAAGGAAATATAACAAATATTTTCTAGAATTTCACTACATATCCAGTATCATATAATTGATGATATATCTAAAAGCCAAGTTACCTTAGGTAGTTCAATGTCCTTTTTAATGGCATGTCTACATTATATTATGTTACCTTTCATGTGAAGTTTCATCAAATATTTAAAGAAAACCTCACCAACTTTTTGGTCCATTTTTGAGTTCTTATTGTGTTTTTTGATGAATTCATGGTTCTGTTGAAATTCATTAAATTCAATGGGTTGAAGGCAAGGAAGACTACTAGTCTTGGAGCAAATTTTTGGCATGTCACTAGATAACCTGTGACCTTGATTGAAGTCCTGGAGATTTTGTTTTATGTTCCCTAGATTTGGGATAAGCTTAATAGACCTGCCCTGATGGGCACAATACAATAGTGTGAAAGAGTTATATAACAGCTGTCAGTTGCAAAGTTATCAGAGAGTAAAAATGGATGTTAGTGGAATTTGAGAGGTAGGAGGGAAGTGGATACAAAGGAAGAATATAAGTAAAATCTAGTTGATGGGTGAGTCTTGCAGAGAGAGTTCTTAGATATTATGCTATTAAAGTTTGTAGAACTCTAATATTTTGTCATGTTTGAGTTATATGCTGAGATTAAATGATAGAAAACTATAAACAAGTAACTACTTACAACCTTTGGAACCTCTTTTATTTCATTTACCAATAATTTTTTTATTATTTAGAATTCTTAGGCCAGGCGTGGTGGCGCACACTTGTAATCCCAGTACTTTGGGAGGCGGAGACCGGAGGATCCGGGTTCGCGGTCAGCCTCAGCTCTCTCGCTCTCTCTCTCCCTGTCTCTCTCTCTCTCTCTCTCCTTAGTGAGGTCCTCTGCAACTTCATGGGACCCGGTTTCAAAATAAAGTATAAAAAATAGGGCCGGGGGCGTAGCACGGAGGTAGAACCCCCCTGCGTTCAACCCTCGGTACCGCAAAAAAAAAAAGAATTCTTTTAAAATCTATATCATGGGAGAAGATAGGATGGCAGGGTAGGATAAAGGCACCAGAGGAATTCACTTTGTTTGCTAAACAAAAGCATTATGGAGTACCTGCTAGTTACTAGATACATTTTACTATGCTTTTTGTCTGTATTATAATTCTTCAATCACGTTAATTATAAAAATTAAATTTCACTATGATATTTCCATACACGCCTATATTGTTCTTTAACTGTATATACCCTCCCTACCACTCTCTTTCCTTCCCCATCCCTTTCCTTTCCCCTAATAGTCCATCTTCTATTTTTCACTCATTTTTTTCCAGTTTCCACATGTGAGGAAAATACATACATATATTATGGTTTTGGATATTTGCTTTATTATTTAATGCTCAAAGCATATCTAGAAATTATGTTACTTATCTATTAAAGAAATAATCTCAGAGACTTAACTGTCCCAAGGTGTACAACTGTTATTAATAGGAATGAAGATTGTGATTGTGAATCAGGATGGGTTGACATTACTTAGGGAGCCTAGAAAGAACTTGAGAGGATAACACTAATGACAACCAGAAAAGTTCCCATTACTTTCATGATAGTAGTGCAACAGGGAACTCTGAAAGGATAGAGAAAAATCGTATGATAATGTGCACTCTTAGTAATATAAGGTGAATCAATGACTAGATGGGTAAAGATGCATTTCAAGAGAGTTGGTTGTTCCTCTGAGACATGAGTATGAATAGGATTGTGTGCAAATTGTATCATGGTTTCCTCTTAGCAGATCTGCCTACACTGTTCCTTGGGCACCTTAAAGCATTGTTTTTGAATGTTATATTTAATCTATAAGTCACCTACTTTGAAACTTAAAATTTTAAGAATTAGATTTAATGAAATGTGTCTGCATTATAAAAAACAATAAAGTTTACATGAAAAGATAATTATTATTGATATTACTGTAAGTCTATGTTAGATTGTCTCAAATTCATGACATTAGTATAGAAACTGAACTTAAAAATTACATGAAATTGTAAATGTTTCGAATAATAAAATTTATATCTACACATTCAAAATATTAGTTATATTTATCATTTTTAAATTCACAATTGCATCCACAAAATGACAAAATCTTAGTTTTCTTTCCATTGAAAATACCTTAGTCTTTTTATGAATTTGGAGGATTTCACATGTAATAATTTCAAAGAACACACATAGACATGTGCAGAACTCAGTCAACCTCTCTAGATTCCTGTCTGTGTGATAAAACTTTTGATCCATTTTCTCAATTTCAATCTATTTAATGGAATTAAAGCCCTAAATTATAAAGGATTGTGTATTCAAATCCAAAGTAAAACCAAAACAAAGATGAAAACCACAGTGTATATGAAGACTGTTAAGTAAAGACAAATAAAACTTTAAAATGAGGCTCACTTAGCTCTGGTGAAAAAAAACATCTCTCCCCACCCATTTTAAAATGTTTATGTTAGAAAACTTGTACTTGTTAGTACTTTCTCCTCTCTTTAAAATGCCTACAATTTATTTATTTTGAAGACTAAACTGGACTTTTTTTTTCAGCTCTATTACCTAGGAAAATCTTCCTCAAGATCCTGGGATCCATTTCTTTTAAACGTAAACATCAAGATGAACACCCAGTCATGTCCACCTCTCCCCCTGCCTTTTCCCCATGAACAGAGTACCTACACCAGCATTCCAAGTACTGAATATTAATTTCCAAGTTGAGAGAGGAGGAGCCTAACTTCTGAGGACATCTTGATTCACTTTACAAAACTACCTCCTGAGAAGTTTCCTTTTCCTCTACTTAAGTCCAATTAGCAAACACAGATGGCTACCCCATTACCAAATTAATTTAAAATAAATCATATGTGATAACTGGTGCTATTAAGTTGCCTTATGTAAGAGCTAGTTATGGTTTACCTTGACAATATAAGTGTAATGGGTTGCATCTTGTAGGTTGCATAAACAGATAATATTACTGCTGGCTTTGCAAGCTTTTAGGGTACTGACCTATGGTGTAGATGACACTGATGCCCAATGCTCATTCAATAATAAAACTGCTCTGTTCTCTATATATTGGTGGAGAGGCTTTATAATTTGGAAATTTCATTTTAATTTGATAACCCCCCAAAAAAGACAATGTTTGTTTGTGTGTGTGTGTGTGTGTGTGTGTGTGTGTGTGTGTGTGTGTGTTTATGGTTTGAAAAATGTCAAGGCCAAAAGTGAGGATGCATAGCCATTATACTACTAATGGCCGATCTGTTCTATCAGTTGATACATGTATCTAGATCCCCTTGAACATGGGCAGTTAATTGATAATATGCTTTTATTAAGAGAGTGTATAAAATCAAAATTCTCACTTTTTAATAAAGGAAAATATTTTGCCAATTTTTACAAGTATTCTCCATCATAGCTTTATTATTCATAGTTTAATGATAACTTATAGTTATATATTTAAAAAGAAATCTATTCTCCAATGTATTGATCAAATATGGTTGGAATTCTACTAGAACAGAGATTCCAGAAATTACGTAGCAGTTGCTTTTCTACAGAAAGGTTTGCTATATGGTGTAGCTTTAGGTAAAATTTAAAAATATAGAAAAGGTTGCCTCGGCTAATTGCAAAAGCTAAGATGGGACATAAGAAAAAAGGCTATTTCCAAGGCCAACTAATGTTATCCTGAATTAAATACAGTTTGGAACAATACTAGCTTTGTGTAATAGGATACAAACTACAGGCCATTTTTTAAATTTCTTCTACTTACTAAAAAGCACATTTCCTAAAGGAAGTGTTCAAGAAATAGTAATAGCCAGGGCTGGTAGTATATAACTATAATCCTTGTATTTGGGAGGCTGAGATAGGTGGATCCATAGTTGGTTGAGGCCAGCACACAGTGGGAAACCCTGTTTTCAAAATAAAACATAAAACAGTGCTGGGAATATAGCTCAGTGGAAAAACAACCTGGTTTCTATCCCCAGTACTCCCACACATGCAAACACACACAAATAAATAAACTTTTAAATTGAATATTAGACAAAGTAAAAAGCCCATAAGATATACTTCCCCTATACACTGATTTGGGCATTATTCAATATCCAGTTATTTCAAATTTTCTTGTTTTCGATTTAAGGTTTTTATTTTGCAATTGAAAAATTTTATTTCTTATTTGAAAACAGTGTCTTGGTAAGTTACCATGAAATGACCTTGAACTTGAGATGGATTTCCCTGTCTTAACCTCCCAAGTACTGGGATTACACGTGAAATTTTAAAATAAGCAATAAACCAGTGCTTTGACTGATCACATAGACATCCTTCAGATTGCTACTTCAATGTCTATTCAGCAAGGTGAATTGAGATTTGCAAATTATTCCACATGCCATGCCGAAATTTACGTTCCTAGAGAATCATCATTCTTCAAAGAAAAATAGCATTATTGGTCTGGAAAGGCTAATTAATGTACATTATATTGTCCCACCCTAAATGGTTTGCACCTTGCCAAACATAATGGAGCAGTCATTCTAACCTTAATAGATATATGACATATAATTAGTACCCTGATAGACTGCATTATAGCATAATGATAATTACACAACTTTTAATTTAAAAATAGATATATTCAAGTGGTAATATTTTTATAAGTAAGAATATTATGTTATACATTATAAATTTAACTTGTAGAAGGCATGGTGACCCATGCCTGTAATCCCAGAACTTGGGAGGCTACAACAGGAGGATCACAGGCTCAAGAGCAGTTTCAGCAATGTAAGGAGACTTGTAGCAACCTATACAGACCCTGTTTCAAAAATAAAAAATAAAAAAGGGTGGGTTATAGCTCAGAGACATAATGCCCCTGGGCTCAATCCCTACTACCATGGGGAAGGGGGAAATTAACTTATTTCTTTGTAATAAAATTTAAAAATACTGCAATTTTTCATGTTTTGAATTTATGAATTCATTTATGAATATATTTTAATTTAATGCAACTAGAATGTATTACTTTTATAATTAAAGAAAAGGAGACCATGAAGAACCATGTGAATATTGTAGTATTCTATAGAGTACTTTATTTATTAAAGGGCATTAATATGTGACTTTCAGGAAATTTATAAGTCAATGTGAATGCAAAGGTTTTGTGGCAAAATATTACATGCATGTCTACTTTAGATTTTAATAATCTAGAAATTCCATCTTATAATCAGAGAGGAATTAGAGTTTGTCATGAAAACTGACCCACTTTTAAGGCCACTCCAAAAATCAGTGTTAGTACAAGAAAATCTAGTCATAGCCAGGTTGTGCCAGTGAGAATTAAATAATGACATTCATGCCCTACACGCAAACATTGAGGGAAAATAATAAAACACATAATTAAAAAGTTTAGTTAAGCCGGGCGTGGTGGCACACGCTTGTAATCCCAGTACTTTGGGAGGCGGAGACCAGAGAATCCGGGTTCGTGGCCAGCCTCAGCTCTCTCTCTCTCTCTCTCTCTACCTAGTGAGGACCTCCGCAACTTTGTGAGACCCAGTTTCAAAATAAAGTATAAAAAAATAGGGCCGGGGGTGTAGCACAGAGGTAGAACGAACGCCCCTGTGTTCAATCCCTGGTACCGGAAAAAAAAAAAGTTTAGTTAAGAAAACAGACTATCTCTGGGAGGATTGGACACATATTCTTATCCCAAGAAAGCTATAGAATAAAAGCTGTCTGCTGAAGGACAAATGTAGAAATGGTATATGGCAAAAATATTATTTTTTAAGGAAATGTAAACTATCCAGAGACCTAACAACACTAAACTGACCACGGGGGGCCATTCAGTCTGAAACAGATTCCTACAGTTAGAGAAGCAGAACTAAAGTCAGTCAAAGGCCAGAGATCCAATCAGAAAAATGTCAGCTTGAAAAATAGTGAGAACAAGTAGCATGTGAGGTCTGAGTTTCAGGAACTCCTTGGTATTTGCCTGAATAAAACCTCATGGCTTTTGCACAGTTGCCATTTTCTATTTAGACAGATTTTGGGTAAAACTAGTAGATAGTGATGGAGCAGGGAGGGATAACAGAGGAGCTGTCCTTGGGATAAGAAGTGATGGCCTCCAAGACAACTGTAAAGGAGAATACTTCCTTCATTTTATCAACATCCTACGGAGATAACAAATGAGAGATTTTGGTTTTTAGGGAATTATGAAAAGAAGTAAGTTCATGGAATAAAAGTGGAGAAGTGATTGACAGGGAGGAAAGTACTGAACACAAATGCTCGATCAGCACGGAGGAAAGTGGAAAACTAGGATTAGTAGAGAACACTTTTAAAAGCACTAGGTCATGCTTAAAAAATCATGAATTTTTTTTTTCCAAATGATATACTTCAGCATAGAGAAAGAAAAATAGGAGGGGTAAAAAGGGAAAAGGAATCACAGTTCCACTATTTACCATTGTTTTAGTCAGCTTTTTCTGTTGCTGTGACCAACAAGAACAACTTCGAGGAGTGAAAATTTGTTGGGGCCCACTGTTTCAGGGGCAAAAGTCCACAGGGATGGCCCCAAGGTGTAAATTGAGTTGGTGGCAGTTGTGGCTGGTTGTGTGGTAGAGGTACACAGCTCTTATATCATAGGGATGAAAGCAGAGAGGAAGAGGAGGATACCCATGTACATACACTGTCCCCAAGACCACACTCCCAGTGATCCGCCTCTTCCATCCAGGCCCTACCTCTGAATCTTGCTGCACTGGGGATATGCTTTTAGCATATGAGCTTTGGGGAGACATTTTAAATCTAAATTATAAATTTTGCCCCTGGCCTCCAAAATCTCATGGCCGTTCAGTACATCTTCAAGAGTCCCCATAGCCTTAACAATCCCACTATTCTTCACAAGTGCAAGACCAAAGTCTCCTCTGAGACACAAGGACAACTTTCAGCTGTGAGCCCCTATAAAAATAAAAAGCAAGTTACATGATTCTGACACAAACATTTCCATTCAAAAGGGAGGAATAGGGGCGTAGAAAGAAAAGATGCGACCAAAGTAAAACCAAAAACCAGCGTGGCAAACATTAAAACCTGTAGCTGTATTTCTGGCATCTGGGCCACACGGTGGTGAGAAGTGATCTGCAAAGGGCTTCCACAGCCCCACCCTATGGCCTTGCCAGTTGGTGTGGCTGATCTGTTCGCCCAGCTCTACTGCCTGGAGCTTGCAGCCGTCCTTGGCAGACATTCCATGTTCTTGGTATCTCTTCAATCCTGGGGTCTCCATTGCGGCTTTGGCTTCACTCTCACAGTTTCACAAACTTCCCCTTCAAGGGCCTGCCTACAGTGATTCTAATCCTTCTACATGTTTCCTGGCCTCCAGGGCCTTCCTTTGAAATCTTGGTGAAAGCCTCCATTATCCCTTAACTCCAGCAGCCTGCATTCCTGCAGAACCAGCACCACTTGAACAATGCCAAGGTCTTGTGCCAGCTCCAGCAGTAGCTGGAGCCCCTTAAACCTTTTTTGAAGCTGCCTCTGAGTGCCTGGGTTGATCAAGGTGAAATGAGTCTTGGGGAAATAACTTCCTTGGTGGCTTCATGCAAACAAGATGCTCCCAAGGCCACTTTTTAAATTGACCTCTTTCAAGCAAATTTCCATAGTAATGCTCTTGAGCCTGTGGATTCAGGGTGTCTTGCTGATTCCCCATATATCCTAAAGGCATCTTTTCTATTGTCTCTGTGCAGAGCATTTAATTTCTCTTTAGTGGCCTTAATCTCTTTAGCAACCACACCTTCCTTGGGTCAAGTTTGCATGATCTTTTAGGGCTGAACTGAAAGTCTTCAAAATCTTTTTTGCTTTCTACTCCCTGTTAGCAAACTAAACTTAGTTACAAGCTACTAGCAATGCCTATGCCACTGTCTCAATGTTCTGATGCTTTGAAATTTTTTTCTGCTAGTCCATTGCCTTTAAATTTAATCTCACACAAAGTCTCAAGATATGAGCAAAATACAGATAAGTTTTTCAACAGAAAATAATATGCATGGCTTCTGGACCAATTCCCTATAGAATCTGCATTTCCATCTGTAACCATAGCACAATCTTTATACTTGTTTCTATAGGCATGCTGGCCTTCCAATCTCCCACTAAAATCACCCATTAAGCTCTGCATACAATATTCTAAGGTTTCTGGAGCCTGCATCTCCAAACCATTCCAAATTCCTCCTACAAATCAATTCCAAAGGCTTCTGAACAACATGGTCAAGTATAATCACAACTAACTGATCTCTGGTGGTTTGAAAGTTTGAACACGGGGATATATAAAACACCTTCAATGCTTGTATAGAGCATGGGCATAAAACAAATTCAGGAAGTTATAACAGACTTGTTTAGACATGCCAGAATATGACTCATACAACTTCAGAAACTCAAATAATCTGTCTGGACATGTCAGCATATAGCTGAGACCAACATGCCTGTGCTGCAGTTGATAATGGACTCTTGGATCATAAAGTGCCTTCTCACTACTGATGGACCTATCATCAATACATTTGTGGCTACTGGCAAGCGTCTAGTAAGGTTGGATAAGCCTGCCAAAGACTATTGAGAGCACCCACAGAAACCCTATAAAAGAGCAACTTTTCCCATGAAAAATTCACTGAGCTTTATCTTAAGCCACTATGAGTCTGCTATGTATCTGACTCAGATCCAGCAACTTCAACTTTTCACTGACCGAGGAAGGATCAGCACAACTCCGGCCTTCTCAGCTCCCAGGCCAATTTCAGAATCACTTCTTACATTCCTGGACTTAGTTTCTTATTCCTTTCCCCCTGTTTGTTTGTAGTGTGTTATTTGCTAAGTATTTGAAGTGATCTAATTATAGGATGTGTATATTGTCTATTATACTTGTTTGACCTAAACTGTTAGATTTGCTAGTGTGAAGTGTATTGTGTGATGCTCATTCATAGGTAATTGGCTTTTGGCAAAGCAGCTTCCCAGCATCTGAAACTAGCTAAACTTTCCTTAGAACATTTCTTGATAAGTTCCTGTATGCTCTAACCTCTGAGTGTTGAATAAACCTTGTGACGTTCTGGAAAGGCACAAATCATGTGTGACATGCCTTATTGGTCTTAGGACCCTGAGGCCATTGCTCACAACAGTGCTGCATAACTTAAAGTAGGTTCCCAGTAGTAGCCATTTGTTTTCAACTCACCATATTAATTCATTAAATATAACCAGCTTTGATATATTTGAGTTGAAGGTAATAATTTTGATCTTTCCTCATTTGTAGACTTAAATATTATGGTTGGTAAAATAAAGACTTGTTCTTATCTTAGAAAGGTAGCTAGATATTCATTAGGTAGCTAGCTAGACATTAGCTGATATAATCAGCTGGGATGAACAGGAAGTTTACTTGCAGAGCCCTCCTCTGTGGGAAGGGGGCAGAGAAGCAATGCAGGGTCACTAAAGTGCAGCATAAAAAGGGAAATCACCCCAAACATAATATGTATAAAGAAAGTGTCCAGAGGCACTATAAAAACTGACATATGGAACATACCATGTCACTTTCAATATCTGGAAATGGACCACTCCAGATCCTGTCTCTGGAACACAACCCCATTGCCCCAGTCTGCCTTTCCATTTTGGTAAATGGCCTATTTCAGATGTTTTCCCCTGGAGCTCCACTATTTCCCCTCTCTTTATGGTCTTTATCCTATGGTACGTTCACTTCTCTACATAAACCTCTTATATTCCCCATTTGTGCTTTCTGTTTGAATGCTTTCCAAGCAGATAAGCAAGGACAGAGGTTGTACAGAATAACTTTAACATCTCCCACCCTATTCCACAAGTGCTTCATATTTGCTTATAAATTCTCTGTAGCAATGAATTTTGATGATTCAAGTTATGTCCTAAAACCTGTATTTGTAGTAGTTTTACAAAAGTTTGAAAATCCAAGATCTTCTAATAATTTTAATATTCTATTAAAGTAATAAATATAAATATAAAATAAAAGCTACAGCTGAAAAATAGATTTAATTATGTGGAATTTATATTTATATTTATATTAGATTTAAAAGACAAGGTAAATTTAAAACAATATAGTCTTCTGCAATCTTATATGTCATTCCTCACACAGAATCAATAACAAATATTTTGCTGTTTTCAGCTATTTAATTTTTTATTTCTAAAGAGTGTGCTTGTGCTTCTCATCCCTCCCACCATCCTTTCCTCCTCTTTCTTCCAGTTTTCATTTCTAATTTTAGACATTATCTATTGTCTATGTCCCAATGTAGATATTTGCACATTCGAAGACTGATATTAAATATTTTTTATCTCATACCAAATTTCAAATCATACTTTCCCATCTTCTGTCCTCTTAATATAATCAAATGAGAAGTAATAGTTCATATTTGTTCTGAAAAGACTTAGATCATGGAAAACAACAAAAGTACTATCTCAGTCATGTTTATTATAATAGTGTCCAATACAAGTTCTTTAGTCATTAACACTTCACACAAACTTTATACAACTTATACTATTTTAGGGCAGAGAGAGACAGAGACAGAGAATTATTAATATAAACTGGAAAGCAGGTTGGGCAGTCCATTTACCATGGAGCTCAATTGGTTGGGTCAGGATCTCAGGTGCAGGTCAGTTATGATTCTGGTCTCTTTCTTCAGGCCTGACCTTAACCAGGGCTCAACCATAACCAATGGTGTGGTCTTGCCCAATGGCTACCCTCATAGTTGGCCAGGTCAGCATTCAGCCTTATTATCAGTGGTCAGATTGGGAAGGTGGTAAGGTTCCTTAGCAGAAGAAGCTGTGAGTTCTCAGTCTCAGGGGCTGACAACAATAGTCCTCAGGTTGCTAGGGACTCAATGCGGTTGTCAAGGTGCTCCTCATCAGCAGGTCTTGCACCCGTATGTTGCCTATTATATTTTGGGCATTGCACCTTGAGTCTGGTGCCCATGTGTTGCCCCTGATACCCCAGGCATGTTGTGTCATGCTTGTGTGTGCTTCAAGAGTTACACTTGCACACTACATATCATTCTGTGTTGTGCTGAGCCATACCCAGGTGTGCTTTGGGAGTTAAGTCCTTCTTTGGCTTTAATAGAGCATTTTTAAGAAAATATGTTCTCCATACAATATCTATTTTTTAAATTATTTCAACTTGTGATTTTAATACACTGCTCATCTGCTTACTTTCATTTCAGTTTTTGTACAATTTTATTCTATGGCTCCTGGTTTGTGTTTATTTTTTGCAATTAATAATAGTGTTCTCCTGTGTACTATGGATAATTAAATCCCAAGCTCTTTGACAGGAAAATATATGTCCCTTGAAACTGCCAAATTCAGCAGAGGTTATTTCCTCATGGCATGTCCTTTCTCTTCCCCAGTTCTCTCTTCTTTCTTTCTTTATTTTTTTTGCGGTACCAGGGATTGAACCCAGGGGTGTTCTACCTCCGAGCTACACCCCTGGCCCTATTTTTTATTCTTTATTTTGAAACCGGGTCTCACAAAGTTGCGGAGGGCCTCACTAAGTAGCTGAGGCTGGCCGCGAACCC
>PVJS01024194.1:0-28899 GCA_004027185.1 Glis glis
TCTGTGCTTCATACAGGTAAGGGGAGGCGGGGGGGGGACACTAAGAGCTGTGTGCATGTATGTTAACATCAAAAAGATATTCATTGTGATGTAAGACTCCAATGCACCAATAAAAGCATGTTAAAAAAATCTTACATGCCTGATACATTTTAATATTCCTTTACATGTGCATTTCTGTTAAAAAGAAAGAGATTTTCATAGGCAATTTATAACATTGTACATAGTATAGTATACCTGTTTTTCTGTAATACATTGCTTTTGAAATTTCTAGTACAAAATATAAAAGCACCACAAATCTCTGTAAATCCGTGCATATGTACTTAGAAAACAGAATGAGAATCAAGGGATGTGGTTATCTCTCTTTCTCCCTCCAGGACATTTAGACTAGCACTGGTTTCATAACCAACAGGAACTTGGTTGTTAAAAAGAAAATATACCTAATATCCCTAAGAATGAAGGCCTTCCTCTCTGATAGAATGCATATGAAAATAGGATTGCAAGAGTGAGGTATCCATGTTTAATCAATGGCACTTAATTAAGAAGAGCATAGTTCTTGACAAACAAGTATACATGGTAATGGATTTATATCTTTGTTGTCCAACCTCAATAAATATGCTTTAACACTCAATTGGCACCTAATTAACAAATAATTAGAGCCTCAAAGAATATAAATTTACATTCAGTTGTATTAGTTAACCCAGTAGTTTTAATGCTTTGCTCTAGGTAGCCTTCTACATAGGAATTTTACAATTATTCCTCTTGCCAAATGAAATGTCAGGAAGCTAAGAGTTATTAGAGCATTCTAATTGAAATTTGAAAACTAATTAGAATGTGTGTTTCTATTTAGGAGCTGCCGAACTAAAAAAAAAATCCAAAGCAAAAATAAATCACTATATTTATACTGTAACTGTCATATATTCTTAAAATTAAACCCAAACGTGAGACTTTTGATTTACAACATAACCAAAAATATATACCAAAGCACTTTAAACTTCTACAAAAAGTCGTGAAGATATTCTCGAAACTAAATAGAAATAAAATCTGCTTTTCCTGGGATAAACTAACAAGTAAAATAGCAAGTAGTAGAATTTTAACAACATTATATGGAAAATATGGCAACACTGGCCAATATCAGCAGTTTCATTCACAGGAATTGCATGGGATTAAACTTTTGCAAAGAAAAACTTGGCAGGCAAAGTTGTCAAACTCTTTCCAGAAATCGACTGACAAAGAAAACACACGCGCATGCACGCACAGTCCCGCCCACATGTACTCACGCACACACATACAGTCAAGAAAATTCTGGTATCCCCAAACCTCAAGTTACAAAGACACATGAGCCATAAGATACTACTTGAGAATCCGTGATTATTTGAACATATGCTAAAAAATGTTTTTACAACAATACTTATATTTTACAACACAGTTAACCCCTGAGGGTACTTATATTTAAGATGTTCAACATTTGAGTAACATAGAAAAACATCCCACTGATATGAGAGATCACTGCACCGTTTGTACACATACTGCCCAATATCACCTAGGAAAGGAGTGAGCCATAGTCCCTCTCCATCTCCTGGAAACGCCACTGGGTGTAATGACTATTTCCTCTGCCCAACTTGTATGAAGCATTCATTCAGCCCACTTAACAAATACTCATCGCATGTCTTCTCTGTCGCAGGGACTATTCAATGGATTGAACCCATAGAAATTCCTCACCTTTTGGAGGCCACATTCTAGTGGGGCTTTGGTGGAGAGATGGACATGTTAACACTCAGCTTTCTACACTGGTATTTCAGCTCGTTAGCCATTCATTCACCAAGAAAATGCCAGATATTGAAGCTACAGTGTGGCTCCCCAGGAAGAGAGATAAAAAAATAAAATAAAAATGGATATAATATGATAAAAGAGGTCCCTCCTTTACCCTGAAAATGGCATAATCCCAGAAAGTTTTGCCAGAGATGTGTGAAGGGCAGGAGTCGGTATGGCCAGGGCTGGTGAGAGAGACCTGGATGCAGCCTCGTGGGGTAGCTTCTCTCCTAGAATCTGTTGGGATTGAGTGTTTGTTTTCTGCCTGGGGGTGGACAGACCTTGGCCCAGAAGCGGGAGGGTTCCCATGATGCCCAGAGGGTGAGGACAGCTCAGGGCCTGGGGAAGGTGGAGTGGATGGAGGAAAGTGAGTAATCTCTGACCAGATAATGTCAAGTCAGAGTTCCAGTGACAGCGTCACAGGAGGGTCAACTGCATGCAGGGTCCAGAGCGGCTCCCAGTCAGGGAAAGAGGGGAACACAGCTCAGGATCTGTGGGGTCTTTGGCTTACACTACAGAAAAGAATTTCAGCACACACCAGTCAGAGAGATAGAGTTATTTAGGAAAACAAGAAAGACACATTCAAGGGAGAATGTGGGCCTTCTCCAGAGCCAGAGAGATGCAGGTGGAGGCAGGCCTGCAAACTTCACGTCAGAACTGGCCTGCGAGATCTCCCTGTCCTCTACCCCTCCCTAGCAGGAACCAAGGGAGGAGAGAGGAGGGAGAGCTGGCTTGGCGAGGCAAGAGAGAGGACTGCATTCCTGTCCTGGTCTCACATCTGCAGGAGGCCTGAACTCAGAGCAGAGGAGATATGTGTTCATGTAAATGCTCACATACCTTTGCCTGTGTTTAGGCTTCAAGGTTAAACCAAGTTCAAAGTTTTGACTTGTCCGAAGCACTGGATATTTTAATTACTGACCCAAGGACCTTGAATTTTTAATTTTAAATTTTAATAGAGCCAGGCATGGTGGTGCATACATGTAATCTCAGTACTTGGGAGGCTGAGACAAGATCACAGCTTCATTGCCAGCCTCAGCAAATTAGCAAGGCCCTCTGCAACATAGTGACACCCTGTTTCAAAAATAAAAATAAAATAGGGCTAGGAGCATAGCTCAGAGGTAGAATGTCCCTGGGTTCAAACCCTAGTCACACACACACACACACACACACACACACACACACACACAGATATTCTGGCTTTATCCTCAATACAAAGTAGCGGTTCAATTATTTCAGCAAATAAGTTTCTCCTAGAAAGTAACACAGCTACTGCATTAGGCCAACTGATGCCCTTGTGGCCTGAAATGGTGACCGTGACTTCCCGAATACCCAGTATCTACTCTGGAAGAAGCTGGTTGGTGACGGCTGTGTATGCAAGTGGTTAGGAAGTAGGCTGTTGACACATTAACTTCGAGTGTTTTCATGATCGATGTTGATCTCTTCAGCAAAACTGATCACACATTGATTTTAAAGACGACTATGTGAATCATACAACAGGACTGATGTTCTTTCATTTTATGGAAGTCAAAAGCCAAAACTGCTCTCGTAAAGACCTTGATGCAGTTTCAGATGACAGATCTTATCTGCAAACATTTTAATAAGTATCCTGACTTTCTATTAATTTGGTACTTACATAAATTAAAGGGACAGTGTGAAACCAGAAAAAAATAATACCGTATGTTTTAAGCCGTGCTTGTGCCAGTGAAACATCTATGTGAGCATCGCATTAGCTGTTGTATAGAACCCCACAAGAAGAACGTGGAGATATCACACGGAGACAAGTACCAAGAGCATTCACTCGCAGATTCCCTCATCCTCGGGCACAGTGCTGCATAACTTTGAGCTGACCTTGAAATTTATGGTCTGGCACAAATAGTCATTATATCGGGAACAGCTTGTGTAATGCCTCGATAGCAACTGGTACCCAGCAATGTGCTAGCAGTGGGAAGAAATAAAAATATCCAATTTAGTTTTAATTCTGGAGTGGAGAATGGACTGGGATTTTGGGAAGTTGTCGCCAAGTTGAATACCAGTTCTCAGGGACAAGGACAGTGCTTGTAATCTACTCAATGTATTTAAATGGGGGGACTAGAAACAGGCTATTGCTGAGTGAGCTGTGAACAGCTGGTAGGCATGAGAGTAGTACACTAACCTTCATCAGGCATGTTGTTGTAAACTTATGAATGGATTCCTTTTTTTCCTTAGCTCTGCGATGCAAAGGGAAGTACAGTACGCTTATCTTTTATCTTAATGAGACACCACACCCTCTTAATGGCAGCATATTTGAGCTTCACAGGAGTTTACACCCTCATTGCACAGAGAATCATACAATTTAAGTTGGATTCAAGATAGTACAAGTTAATATTTACCTCTTAAGTTCTCTAGAAATGTCTATGCTATTAAGTAGTTTGGTTAATATGTATATTTCCATATGGTATAGTATTATATATTATTTGGTTAATATGGAAACTTGAGGCCATTAACTTATAAAGAGGGAAGGTTTACCTAGCTCATACTTCCTAAGCTTCCAGTCCAAGATTGAACAGCATTGCCTTAGGCCTCAGGTGAGATCACTGGATGGTAATGTTGGAGAGTATGTATCAGAGCAAACTGCTCATAACACAAGACAGGAAGAAGAGACTGAGGACCAGTGGGTCCCACAATCCCTGTGGAGGGCACATGTTTAATGACCTAAGTACCTTGCATTAGGTCCTACCTCCCACAGGTTCTATCATCTCCCAGTAGTGGCGCCCTGGGGACCAAGCCTTTAATACACAGACCTTTGAGGGACACTCATCCAAACCATAGCAAAGAATAGTAAATGATCAATATTTGATACACTAATGGAGCCCTAAGCTTCTCTATATGACATGAACAATACTAACCTATTAAAGAGAAATTAAGAGTGGATTATTAACTACTCAAGAGAAGAATCGGCCTACCCACAGTGCCGGCAGAGGGACAGCACTGGGTCTTTACTGACATGAGTACAGCGATTCATTGTGAGCAGTATGTACGGGACTCCAGGGCAGCACATCTGTGTCTGACGGTATGGTTGGGAATGAATGCTAGGTGGGGCCAATCAGGTCCCCTCTTTCTGACACTCCTGCTGGAAATGAGGAATGACTTGTCTTATTGAGCTGAAAGAGACAAAGTCATGGGTGGGCAGAGAATCATGGGTGAGCAGATAACTGTGGAGTCAGTGGTTCAAATCTAAGATGGGCAGAGACTGATGGGTGGGCAGACAGCTGTAGAGTCAATGGGAGAAATCTAAGATAGAGGTCCATGAATTCAGGCAATACAGGTCTTTCGAGCCAGTTCAGGTCTAGAAATTGCTTCTAATTCCAATTTCCTTGTGTCTCTGCCACTATCCTTGGATTTTAAAGTAGATTTCTAAAAGATACTGGATGAATTACTAGTAGAGAATATCCAACACAAAAGTAAGGGCAGAAGAGTGAAGGAAAATACTTTGATTTTTACCATTTTCACTTTTCATGGAACTACAGTTCTCTTTCAAGGAACCTTAGACTTGATCTGATTCAACATTTCCAAAACTTTGGTCCATTCACCTTTTGGGGTCCTGGCTTCCCCAAAAGCAGTCTACAAATTGTAAGACAGATTTCTGAAACCTACCTCCCTAGATTCAGCACCTCCTGAGTGGCTCTAGGACTATCTTGTTTAGAGATCTCTCAATCACTTCTAATGTCAAGAACCAGCCATGTTTGGGTCAAGATTTTGCTCAGTCTCTCATTTTGCAGATGAGAGGATGGAGAAACAGTGTCTTCAAATATCCAACCCTAAACTGCAAAATTAATATATTCAAGAACCTGAGCAGGACTAACCTCTCCTTATTTCGGGTGAATTTTCCAACCAACCCATTTATTTATCTTACAGATATTTAGGATCCTTAATAGCTGAGTAGGGTTTACTAATTCTTATGACAAGTGGACTAGAGCTTTACTGAACCATATAAAACAGCATACTCTTCTATTAACACCCTACCTTGTATCAAAGGGAAAAGTAAATGAACAGTGCCCGGAGATAAACACTCTCAAAGAAACGCTTGTAATAAATTACCATTTCTCTCAGTTGAAGAGTTTGTTTATAATACTAGGAAATCATAGAGAAGGATCTAGAAAAAAATCTGTTTTATGTATACCATATGAATTACAGTTTTGATTTGTAAGGTAATTGTAATTTTTTTTTTTTTTTGCGGTACTGGGATTGAACCCAGGGGCATTCTACCTCTGAGTCCTAGTACCTCTTCCCAGTCCTATTTTTTTTATTCTTTATTTTGAAACCGGGTCTCACTAAGTTGTGGAGGGCCTCACTAAGTAGCTGAGGCTGGCTACGAACCTGCATCCTCCAGTCTCAGCCTCCCAAGTTACTGGGATTACAAGTGTGAGCCACCACGCCTGGCTGGTAGTTGTAATTTTAAAAGAGTTTTGTGAAGAGAATATTACTAAATTAATTTAAAACTATTATAAATCAATGCTATTTTACACTTGAACCCAAAACAAAGTTGAGCTATTGTTTTTTAAAAAACCATAATAACATACAATTAGGTATATTCTTCAAATAAGCATCTTATTAGTTTCTCTTTCAAGTTATTTCTTTAATTATTTTAACCCAAGGATATTTTGGCTTTATGTTAAAGAGTCTGTCATCATAGTTGTTCAAGCCCATATGCTAACTCTTCTCTTCAAATCTTTTGGTTTGTTGTGTTAGATTTTCCTCTGCCAGCTAGATTTAAATGATTCCGTAGATGCAGCCTGGTCTCTACTTCCAGATAACTCTGTTGCAAGCTTATTGAAACATAGAAAAGAATGCAAGTTTAAATATAATTGTGAAAGTGGAAGACTGGCACAGGGAAGAGTCAAGCATGCTGATGTGTCTGTTGAAAGTCCCTGTTGCTTTGATCATCAAGGAATTTTTGCATATTCATTTGAAAGAGTTGCAAAGCAAATGGAGAGGAAGATAAGAGCAATGAAGTAAAAACATATCAAATGTGAGTACCCACTTTTTCTAGGAAAGGAAAATTAGTAGCCCCACTCCATATTTCCCACAGAATATGTACCCATTTACACTTTTTCACAAAGGTAAGATATATCTTTTGGGTTTAATATTTAATTTTTATTTTTATTTATTTTTTTTTTTGGTACTTGGGATGGATCCCAGGGGCATTCTAACTCTGAGCTACAGCCCCAGCCCTTTTTTAATTTTTTATTTTGAAACAGGGTCTCGCTAATTTGCTGAGGCTGGCCTTGAACCTGCGATCCTCCTGTTTCAGCCTCCCAAGTACTGGAATTACAGGTATGTACCACCAAGCCCGGCTATAAAGGTAGGATATCAATGAGAACATTTATGCATTCTCTCCATCCCTCTTGCCTCTTTCTCCTTGATGGCAAAGAAATCTGATTGGTTAGTCCTTGGTATTTACTGGACAATTTTTCTAGTGCATAGGACATTGCATTAGAAGGGAAACCAAGGTATGTTTCTTGTTAGTTCTGCAGAACCATTCTTAGTGGAGTAACTTTTATCTATGATGTTGTGAGACAAAATGAAGTCAGTAAAGCTTTCTAGCATGGAGTCAGGAGACAGGGAGAGGACTGACTCACAGATAAAGGTCAAATCACAGAGTGTTCCCCTAGACTTGGAAGAATAACTGAAGTCAGCATCCACTGGCTTCAACAGCTCTCAGCTGGGAGGGCCCTAGTTCATCAGTCAGAATGGGTTTGCAATTTAGGATTTCTTCCCAGTCAATGAACTGCCTCTGAAAACAACTATTGATCCAAATTCCCTATAAAAAAAAAAAACCCTCTCCTGCTTACCTTACAGGAGGCTTTTCAGGGCTGCCCTGATTCAGCATACCCATTTTTTTCTTAAATAAATGCTATTTCATTTGACCTCCATGTCCATATATTTGTTAGGTAATACTGTTCACAGTAGCAAGTGACAGGCTTTTGTTTATGTGCTCATATGTGATAACAAGTGCCTGAAACTTGCTCCAGAGGACGGCAATGTAGCCAATTTCAGAGAGGTACAAACTAGGTAATGTTTTAGGCAATGTTCTAAATGTATTACAAAATGTGCTAAAAATAAGTGCATTACAAAAATGAAGTCAATTAATCCTCCGCAAAAACCAATGAGATAGACACTATTATTATTTCTATTATACAGATAAACTGAGTCAGGGCGACTCTTGCAAGGTTTGAGAATTAAGGGTCTGCAAAACAGGGTTTAAGACCCTGGTGTTCTGGGTTTCTGCAAAGGTTTTGTAAGGACTGTGGTGAATGCTCTGTGGAAGGACAGATGTTAAGTTCTTCAAAATTAGTAAGACAACCATTCACCGTCTCTAGAAATTGATCCAAGGGCTTCATTACAAATTAGGAGGCCTTTATTCATCAAAACTGATGGAGTTCTGTGAGAGCAGGGGGAAGCCCAGCATCGATTTGGGGCTGCACCTTGCCGCTGCTACCACTTCTGGGTCAGGGGGCCTTGACGGGGGAGGTGTGAAGATGTGCTAAGCAATGTCTAAGTGTTCCACAACTTCCAGCTCCCCCTCTGTTCCAAAGGCCCAGGCAGGACACAGTCCCTTAGCTCCCCACGGAAGTGTGTCACTGTTGTTGGTGGATTTGCAGCCGGCAAAAATTCACAGATCACATCTACCCAAGCTCTGGGCTGAGGAAGGTCTGTACCAGGGTGTATCATTCATTCCTATTCCTGTATAGTCGTTCAGAGATTCTGCGCATAGGCGATTGATTGAGCAAGACTGAACAAACAGTAGCCCCCTGCCCTGCCAAGTTTGACTACTTCAGGAGCTCCACTGTAATTCTGGAATTTAGATAAAGCCTATCTCAATCACACTTGGACTGAATTAGCTTCTTTATAGTATGCCTGGTGCCATTCAATCCACCAAGTATGCCTTTGAAATTACTCTCTGTGGGCTATCTTGCTTGTAAAAATCATGAGGGAAAATCACATTTATTGACTTCTTATCCTAACACTAGTACATTCCTTATTTTAATGTCAAATCACCATTAAAGCTTTCAGACCAAGACAAATGAAATAATTATATATTAACTCACACAAGTAGGCAAGAGCTTCACAAAATGAAGCAAGAAGAAGAAACACTGGTTAGGCTTAAGATATCCAGTTTTCTCTCAAAATGAACGCAGTATTTTGAATTAAAAGCATGGTTGTACCACATTGTAGAAAATGAACAGATCTCTGTTATTTATTAAGGCTTTAGATGGTCAATAATATAATTATTGTGGCATTGGGAAGGAATTACATGCTCATTTTTATGTGATGCATGCTTTATTTAATGGCCATACATTATTTCAGCCAGTTCCAGCAATTTCCCCATCCACTTGTAAATGTAAGTGAACTGCCAGTCATAAACTTCTTCCTGGTGTCACAATTAATAGATACCTTTAAACAGGAATGAAAATCTCCTGTGGTTAAAATAAATACAGTTAGCAAATGATTTTTTGAATTCTTAATGCAGATGTTAAAAAACCAACATGCATAGAGGATCTATAGCCCAGTCTATTTAGGCTAAAATATTTATAATTCTGAAGTCGCTAGCTTTTTGTTTAAGGGGCCTTTGTAATTAGATGTGGATGTAAATCGAAGGCAACATATCTGACTTTGGATTGTCCTAAGTGGTCTAAGAAAGAGCATATGGCTGTCTATTTGGACAATATAGAAACCATTTTTCAGATATCTGTTGGTTGGTGAAACATTGTTAGAGACAATACAGAGAACAAGCGATTGTGAAGAAGTCAAAGATACATGGAATGGCCATTTATAACTAGAAGACACTGACACCATTTTCAACTTAAAACAAAAGTTATTAAGGTGACAGAAGGATCATAGGTTTGAAGCCAGCTTCAGCAGTTTAGTGAGACTCACATCAACTTAGTGAGACCCTATTTCCAAATAAAAAACATAAAAAATTAGGACTAAGGGCCGGGCGTGGTGGCGCATGCTTGTAATTTCAGTACTTGGGAGGCAGAGACCAGAGGATCCGGGTTCGCGGCCAGCCTCAGCTACTTAGTGAGGCCCTCCACAACTTCATGAGACCTGGTTTCAAAATAAAGGATAAAAAATAGGGCTGGGGGTGTAGCTCGGAGGTAGAGTGCCCCTGGGTTCAATCCCCAGTACCGCAAAAAAAAAAAAAAAAATAGGACCAAGGGTCTAGCTTGGTGGTAGAATGCTCCTTGGCTCAATCCCCAGCACGCGCGCGCGCACACACACACACACACACACACACACACACACACAGTTTGGCAGTTCCGAAAATAAGTTAAACATGGAATTACTATATGACCCAGTGATTCTGCTTCTAAATTATAGTTATATATGCAAGAAAATAGAAAACAAATGTTTAATAAAATCTAGTATACAGGGAGAGGGGTTCCTGGGAAGATAGCAGCCTAGGAAGCTGTAGGAATCTGTCTTCCTACCTAGGCAATAATTGCACTGGCAGAATATGCCTGACTTCCATTGTGGAGCTCAATTGAAGGCTTGAAAAGTCCAGGGGATGCCATGAATGGTATACAACATTTAATTTCAGTCAATTTCAGCAATTGGCAGTAGCAGCTACCTATTCCCAACCTCATGGAAGACAGTTTTTCCCAAGTTTCTGAGCAACCTGCATACAGTTTTGGGAACCAGGGTGGGCAAAAAAGGCCCTGTTCTTTAAATATCTGATAGCTGTGCCTGGATCATTGATTGATGCCTCTGATCATAGAAGTAGAGACAAAGAGACCAGCAGACACTGTTTTTACACCCTCCCCATTGGTGTAAGCCCACCCATTCTGGCTGAAGCAACTTCCAAGTAATTCAAAGGGCCAGCACCCTTCATTTTTCTCTGTCTCCTTTTTTTTTAAAGTAGACATTCAAGACTAGGATAATCAAAAGCACCTAATACCTGAGGAAAACCAGAAAGTGACCATGCATGCCCAGGGAATAGTGAAGACTTAGGAAAGACCTGAGGAACCCCCGAAGTTTATATAGCAGGCTGATCCTTGGCACAGAGGTAGCCTACAATTATACAAACAAAAGCAACAAATTGAAACAGTATGAAACAAATGAAAAGAGCAAACCCTTGAGAAAGGAGAGAATCTTATTTCTAGAGGTATTACTTTATTAGATTCAAAGGTTTAGTTTTCAATAAAAAAAATCACAAGGTATACAAAGAATCAGGGAAATATAGCCTATTTAAAGAAAATCAACCAACAGAAAGTATCCCTGAAAAGACCTGGTGGCAAATCTGTTAGACAAAGATGTTAAAACGGCTATCTTAAAGATACCCGAAGAGCTAAAGGAAGATGCAGATAAAGCCAAGGAAACAACATCTGAACAAAATGGAAGTATCAATGAAGAGATTTTTTTTGGCAGTACTGGGGATTGAACCCAGGGGCATTCTACCTCCGAGCTACACCCCCAGCTCTATTTTTGATTCTTTATTTTGAAACAGGGTTTCTCTAAGTTGTGGATGCCTCACTAAGTAGCCGTGAACCCGGATCCTCTGGTCTCAGCCTCCCAGGTACTGGGATTAGAAGTGTGCACCACCACGCCCGGCAAGAGATTTAAAAAAAAAAAAACTCTATAAAGAACAAAATGAAATCTGGAACTGAAAAAGTAAAATTGCTGAAATGAAAAGTTTACTAGAGGGATTCAAAGTGTATTTGAACGAGCAATAGAAAGAATCAATGAACTAAAAGATAAGACAATGGAAATGATCAAATACAAGGAAGAGAAAGAAAAACAGCTAAAGAAAATTGAACAGAGTCTAAGGGACCTGTGGGACACCATCAAATATAACAGTGTGCCTTGTGGGAGTTACAGAGGGAAAAAGAGAAAGAAAAGAGGACAGAGAACATTTGAAGAAACAAATATCAAAAAGTTCCCAAATTTGATGGAAGACGTGAATATAAACATTCAAGTAGTTAAAAAACTCCTCTTAGAAGAATTCAGAGACCCATATCAGGAAATATTATTATTACACTTTTGAAAAACAACGACAAAGAAAGAATCTTGAAATCAGCAATAAAATAAGTTTCATCACAGAAGTGATCTTCAGTTAAGATTCTCAGCCTATTTCCCATCAGAAACTTAAGGAGGCAGTAAGGTAGTGGTCCAACATTTTAAAGATGCTAAAAGAAAAAAAAATGTCAGCCAGCAAGCCTCTATCAAGCAACATTGTCCTTTAAAAGTGATGTAGAAATTAATATATTCCCAGATAAATGAAAGCTGAGGGTGTTTGTCACCATTAGATATGCCCTGATGCTCAAGAGGGTCCTGTAGAATGAAAAAGGGACACTAGACAGTAACTTGAATCCATATGAAGAAATAAAGGTCTCAATAAAGGTAAATACATGGTGAAGTGCAAAAACTAGCATCACTGTTAACAGCATTTATGGCTGCACTTTCTAATATTCTACATGCTTTGAGATATTTGAGATACTAATACAATTTTTTAAAAAATAATTAGTCCAAAATATAGTATTACTGTAACTTTAGTTTGTAAACATCACACTTTGTTTTCTATATATTTTGAGACTAATGATTTCAAAGAACTGTTAGTTTATGTTTTTGAGCATATAATCTACAAAGATATAATTTTGTGACATAAATCATCTATATTTAGAATTTTAAATGTAATCCCACGGTAACCACCAAGAGCTATAGATGTACACAAAAGGGAACGAGAAAACAATTTAAACATATAACTAGAAAAATAGCTAAACACAAAAGAACACAGGAATATAGAAAATGAGGGACAAAAACTATAATAAATGTAAAAATAAATACAAAAATGACAAAAGCAAGTCCTTCCCTAGAAGTAATTATTTTAAGTATAAATGGATACAATTCTAATCAGAAGACAGAGACTGGAAGAATGGATTAAACAAAACAAAACATGTTCTGACTATATGCTGTCTTCGTAAGACTCAGTTTACATTCACAGATTCAAATAGGTTGGAATTGAAAGGATGGAAAGGTGTTATCCATGCAAATAGAAGTGGTTGTACTCATATCAGAATAATAGACGTTAAGACCAGAAAAGTAAGAGTCAAAGAATGGTATTATATTAACAGTAAGTATGCAAAAATATTCAACAATTATAAACAATTACACAACTAAAGATAGACCACCAAAATGCATGAAGCAAAAGCTAACTGAATTTGATACCTTATTGTCAATAATGGATAGAACATCCAGACAGAAATAAGAAATGTCTTAAAATAATAAATCAACTATGTCTATTGCAAATATACAGAACACCCTACCCCAAACAGCATACATATTCTTCTCAAGTACACATGGGGCATTTTCCAGAATGGACTGTATGTTAAGTCACAAATTTAATTTCAACAGATAGGCATCATACAAAGTATTTTCCCTGACCACAATAAGATAAAGTTAGAAATCAGTAATAGAACTAAAAGTGGAAAGTTCATAAAATTATTAAAATTAAACAACACATCCTTAAACAATCAATGGATTAGAAATTCAAAGGAGAAAATAGAAAATACTTAGAAATAAAAGAAAAAGAAACATTAAAATGTGTCACAGAGAAAGCAGTACTAAGGGAGAAATTATAGCTATAAATGCTTACATTAAAAAAGAAAAGAAAGATCTTAAATCAACAACCTAATTTTATAACTCAAAGAACTAAAAAAAGAAAAATAAAACCCAAACCTAGCAGAAGGGAAATAATTAATACTATAGCACAGATAAGTGAAATAGGAGAAAAATAATAGAGAAAATCAATGTGATCAAAAGTTAGTTCTCTGAAAAGATCAATAAAATTGACAATGGACTAAAATTGACAGACGAACTAAAAAAAAGAGAGAAGACTCAATACTCAAATCAGAAATGAAAATGGGCACATTACTACTAATTCCACAAAAATAAAAAAAGGATTATAAGAGAATACTATGAACAATTTTACACAAACCAAAAAATTGAAGAGGAGGAAAACTTGATTCTTTCTATGACGCCTGCATTAACTTAATACCAAACCCAGGCAAGGCACTTTAAGAAAAAGGAAATTAGCAATAAATACCCTTTATGACATTTATGCAAAATCCTCAGCAATATTCTACAAAACTTGACTTAATAGCACATTGAAGGAATCACACACCATGGCCAAGTGGAATTTATTCCTGGAATGTGAAGATGGTTCAACAGATGAAAATCAATCAGTGTAATACAACACATTTACATTCACAGTGTAATAGTCACATTCACATTTCTTGTGGGGGAAAACCCACATGATTATTTCCGTTGATCAGAGAAAGCATTTGACAAAGTTCCACACACTTTCATGATAAAAACACCAAAAACTAGGAATAGCAGAAAACTACACAAAATACTGAAAACCATATATGAAACACCCTTAGTGAACATTGTCCTCCATGGTGAAAGGCTGAAAGCGTTTCCTCTAAGACTGACAATAAGGCAAAGATACCTGTTCTCACCACTTCAACAAAGGACTGGAAGTTCTAGCCTTAGAAATGAGTCAAGAAAAAGAAATAAAAGACATTTACATTGGAAACTAAAATGGTTTGCAGATAATATAATCTTGCCTGTAGAAAACATAAAACATGTTAGCACAAAAAGATGAATTCAGCAAAAACACAAAACACAAAGTCAACACACACAATCAGTTGCATTTCTATACACTCACAATGAGCAATCTGATGAGGAAATTATAGCAATTCCATTTACAATGGCATCAAAAGGAAGAGAACACTTAGGAATTAGCTTAGCCCAAGAGGTGAAAGACTTGTACAAAGAAAAGTACAAAACATTGCTGAAAAAATTAAATGAGACACAAATAAATGAAAACATATCTCATGCTCATGGATTGGAAGAAATATTGTCAGCATGTCAGTACTACTCAAAACAATCTACAGAGTCAATGCAGTCCCTATTTCTATGGTTTGAATGTGCCCCACCCCCAGTTGTATGTATTGAAAACTTGGTCCCAAAAGAGCAGTGTTGAGGTGGGACCTTTGGAAAGTGACTGAGTCATGACGAAGTTGCCCTTATGGATGGAATTAAGCCTTAGCTAATAGGTTAGAGGACTAATGGGTTGTCAGGGAGTGGCTTTGTTATCAAATTGAGCTCTCTCTGGCCAGCTTGCTGTTTCACTATGGGATGCTCTCTACTGTATTACGATGCAGGAAAAGGATAAAACAGTGAATTATTATCTTTCTTTGTGAAATAAAAATTTGTTCATTTAGTATAAGATGAAACTGACTAGATATAAAAATGAGACAAATCCACCTTGTACATTTTCCAAGCTGAGAAAATTGCAAACAATGGCAACAACAGAGAAAAACATGTTTCATACTTTTAACTGGTTGTAATGACCCTGTGCTCCTTTGATACATTCCTTAAAAAATACCATACAAACATGAACACTTTGGCCGGGCGTGGTGGCGCACACTTGTAATCCCAGCACTTTGGGAGGCAGACCGGAGGATACAGGTTCGCGGCCAGCCTCAGCTCTCTCTCTCTCTTCCTGTCTCTCTCTCTCTCTCTCTCTCTCTCTCTCTCTCTCTCTACTTAGTGAGGCCCTCCACAACTTCATGAGACCCGGTTTCAAAATAAAGTATAAAAAATAGGACCGGGGGCATAGCGCGGAGGTAGAATGCCCCTGGGTTCAATCCCTGGTACCGCAAAAAAAAAAAAAATTAAACATGAACACTTTGAATAAGTAAGTAAATGAATACTGAGATACACATGTAAATACCTGCATGTGATATTTATATCTAACCACATGCGTGTTTTTTATTTTTTTTTTTGTTTTAATTCTCAGCCTCTCCATCAAAGACTTTCAAATTCAATATCTTTCTACAAGATCTCTTTGACTAAGGTGGTATTTTATACAACATCAAAAACAAGAGTCCAATAGTCTATTTTGTTTAAAATATTTTCTTTATACCTTTATTATGATACATTTATAATACTAATATAGCTCCGGGGACTATTTTTGGTGTTATTTTATTGCATCCTAATCCCCACCCCCGGGGAAAAAAAACCAATGAGTTACATTATCTCTGCACAATCTTTAACTGTTAGAAGGTATTTATCTCAATTTCACATATAAGGTTATCTCTTCACAATCATCTAATTAATAGAAATGTGATTCAAATCCAGATTTCCCAGTATCTCTTCCATCTGTTACAGGGCTTTCCAATATACACATAAATTTGGATCCTATCACTAGGTAGGGTAGACCCAATCCTGAATGCCAAAATTTGTTTTTATTTATACAACACATCTTGTTAGTATTTGTAATTTTCCCAACACTTTTGAAGCAGCAGGTGCTAATGGGTGCTGCATTATCTTAGAGGCTAGGAAGGGGTGCACATACCCAAATAAAGATTGATACTGGTGATGCTTCAAGTTTTGCAGCTGCATGTTTATAACTGTAGCAACAGGTGGCTGTTAATATGCTTAATAAGAGTGTGTGCAACAGCCCTCTCATCTCCATCTCTTAATTCAACCACTGCACAGGCAGCCAACTTTTATATAGATACTACATGCTTTTCAGAGATGTGATTGTTTAAATCTCCCACCTTGCCCTCCCCTGGGGTTTCTCTAACACCAAGGTGGGTTGTACTAATGGAATCTTCTAGACACTTAAGCCTGGGCACCTCAGAATTGTGTCCCCCTGTAACTTCTGAGCTGGTGGATAAGTGCTTCTGTTCTGGCCACTCAGAAGGTACGTCTGTGACATCATGAGCCCATCGAGAAGTCCCTGTGGAACTGAACACCAGTGGCTGCCAGCCATCGCCAACAGAGGAAGCAACACTTCATTTCCTTTCTTCCATAGTTTACTCCCCAAGTACTTCACTCCTGCTCCCTGAATTCCCCAAATTCACTCCTTCATAGGAGCCTTTGTTTAGGATTCTGACACCAAACTATGGTCATAGAGTAAGGGTGTGCGAAGAGTTTTTGATGTTTGTAGGGGATGCTTGAATAAGTGCATAAATGCTATTACCTTGTCCTTGGAACATCATTTCATATGTCCCCAGCTCCTAATCAGAAAAATGGGTTTAGTGTCATTTTGTTTCTTTTGGTTCTTATCTTTTATTTGGAAATAGATATTGTTTTCTTACTTGGATATTTCTCAACTTTTCTTTTGTGCTTTACATAGATTATTAGTCCTGTATACACAGTCCCTGGAGATAAGTCCATGGGCGATAGCTAAGTGCAAGATTCTAGCTATTAGAATAACTGAGTGGCCTAAATAGTGACTTAAGGGAGAGAGACATTTCTCCCTGGGTAATAACATGGTCATCAAATGTCTTTCAGGAGTAACTTGTTAATAGCTATCTTTAATTAGCTTAACTTGCTGCTGATGTTGAAGGTGAGTTGGTTTTATGAAATTGCCTGGTACAGACATCACCTAATTTGAAGAAAAGGTTGGACCTTCTAATTTCTGCTTCACTTTCTGATGCGACTGTACGTAATATAAAATCTAATATCATTACCCAATTTCAAGATGCTATAAATACTTAGCTAAATGTATGATTTTACTCATTTTGGTGCATAATTTTGTATATTTTGTTTTATTTAACATGTATTTGTCAGCCATGCTCGTATTATTTTTATTTTTCATTAAATTAGACCTACTGGACAGAGATTCTCTTTGTAGAATATTTAATTGGTTACCTTGTGAAGAGTGCCCAGATATCAGTATTTGTAATGAAATTATAGTTTTGTGATCATAATGATGTTTCAATGTACAATGGTTACTTTCCACACTTAGGTTCAGTGCCTAAAATTCAAAGGCCAAATCATATTAGGAACTTCAATAAACTAACATTATTCTATCATAATTTTTAAATAGATCCTTTCATTTTCTGAGAGTTAAGAGCTAGGGTACTAAGCCTGGTATGCTAAATATTGTATTCTGTACTCCATTTAGACTTTGATTTGGATTTAAAATTCAAAATCACTTCCATCATTTCTGTCCTGTGAGTGTGTGCCTGTGGGGATATTAAAATAGAGAAAGAGCTACTTGGAGAGATGAAATGATTGAATTTGATGCCTAAGGCCAGAAACCTCATTTTGCTTATGTTAATATGTAGAACTTTCTGCGCTCCAATCCATGGCTAGTAAATGCTTTTTCTTGATTTTGTAAAATTCAGCATTGTACAGTCTGGTTGAGAACCTTACTTCCTTTGTTGCAAATAATACTAGCAACCAATCTCAATCTAGGTTCTATTAACACAGCCCAATTATAAAATGGTTACACATGGTTATAGAAAATAAAAACCTATGGCTCTTTCTTTTTCTTTCTTTCTTTCTTTCTTTCTTTCTTTCTTTCTTTCTTTTTTTTTCTTTCTTTCTCTTTTTTTGAAGTGCTAGGGATTAAACCCATGCCCATGTGTGATGTTTTCTTTAATGCCACTTTATTTAAGATTGAAGATTGAAGCTATTTTAATTTTAGGTACATCAGTGATTAACTTAGCAGAGAGAGAGAATACAGAGATAAAATCACAGTACCTAGGAGGCATTTTCAAATAAATATTTAAATAAATGACTAGAAGGATATAATCCATTCCAGAGAATTACAGATATTCTCAATATTCCACCTGGTGGGGTGACATTAGAAAGATAATATTTGTCTCTGTTACTTTTAAATTAATTATTTAATTTATTCGCTTTCAAGAAATATTTGATACCAATTCTTGGCATCCTAAGATGAATAACATAGTTTCTTAAACCTACTAGAACTCAAAGCATGAGGTGGGATGAAAGGGGAGGGAAGAAATCTGCAAATATACATTTATAATTCAAAGTAATGAATGTACTGACAAATATGCTTACAAAAACTAGGAAAACACAGAGGGTGGAATGAACTTCTGGATCAGTCATTAAGACATTTTCAAAAGCAGAGGACATGTCCAAACCATTTTTTAGACCAGTAGGGGAATTACCAACAGAGATCTGGATCTGGCCATCACACATAGAAAGACAGCAGTGAATGTACAGGCTAGGATTCTTATCTGAGTCTGTGTCATATTTCAGGTCTGGGGAGCAAGGCGGTCAGGTTCCCAGCATAGGGCTGGGGAAGGGAGAGGCAGCAGGTGACTATAGACACATGAGGCAAATAGATATTATGTAGGGCCTTGTGTATTATGTTGGAGCTTTTAAGTATAGGATGATTTAATCAGATTCATGCTTCACAAGAACAACTGACAGACTGCTCTGGAGGAACAATTGGTGAGGTTAAGGTGGAGGCCATTGTAACATGGAGACGGAACTAATGATGACTGAAAGTTAGAGGCGATTGTTAAGACCGAGTCTTTATTTATTTATTTAATTTTTTGGTGCTGAGGAATTGAACCCAGGGGCATTCTACCTCTGAGCTACACTGCAGCCTTTTTTATTTTTTATTTGAAATAGGGTTTCACTAAGTTGCCGAGGGTCTCACTAAGATGGCAGGTTTGAGACTGGCCTCAAACCTGCAATCATCCTATCTCAGCCTTCCAAGTTCTGGGATGACAGGTGTGCATCACCATGCCTGGCAAGACTGAGTTTATATCATGACTTGGAGAGAAGTAATGTAGTAGCGATGGCAGCAGCTGGGGTTTATGGCTGATTTATTAGGGAAATGAGGAGACAGGAGGCACCAGATGCGATGGCGCCTGGAATCCTTCTGTTGATGGTGATGTGACAGTGCCATCCATTAATACATGAATACAGGAAAACTTGGGCACAGATGAATTCGGTTTGAAAATACTACATTGTTACTTTTAACTCTTTTAATTAAAATGAAATTGCATAAAGTGATAATTATAACAATGCATTAATTGTCTTATAATATGGTATATAGTAATCATGGCACTAAAGAGCAGAAGAGGAATGGCACTATATAGGAGTAACACTTCCAGATCTCACTGCGATGAAGCTTCAGATTTTTAAATAAATGGAGATTCTGGTAAATTACAATGTATATGACAAGCACTAGCGCAACTAATAAACAGATAAATTAAAGATCAAGTGAAATTAAAGATCAAGGAATTAAAGTATTTCACTAGACAATGCTTACTTAAAGCAAAGTATGGGGTAGACAAGGACTAGAGAAGACAAATAAACACGTGGTGTGTAAAATAAGAGGTAAAATGAGAGCTGCAAACCCAACAATATTGATGACAACATTACCTGTATAGATTAATCAATCCAACCAAAAGGCAGAGATAGAATTGAGAAAAAGCAAGATCTAACTTTGTACTAAATGTAAGAGACATAATTTAGATTTAAAGATACAAATGGGTTGAAAGTAAAAGGACAGCAAAAGATATACCTTGCACACTACAACTGTAAGGGAGCAGCGGGAGTATCCGACAAAAGAGGATTTAGGACAAAAATGTTACCAGAGTTAAGAGAGACATTTCATAATGCTCAAAGAGGCCATCCACTTCTTGGGAAAGACCATGTTCTATTATGTTAAGCGAAATCAGCCAATCACAAAAAAAGAAGGGACAGATGTTTTCATTAATATGTGCAACCTAGGGAGTAGTGGGGACACACAAGGGACTCCGGTTGATAATGGAGAACCCTCAGTAGGGCAAGGGAAGTGGTACAAGGGAAGGGGAAGGGCAAGAAAGAAGCGAATCAGTGGAATTACTATCATAAACAATATGTACATGTGAGAATATACCAACATCATTCTTGGTATTTCATATGGGTAGGGGGTGGCAGGGGGACACTAAGAGCTGTGTGCATGTATGTTAACATCAAATAGATATTCATTGTGATGTGAGACTCCAATGCACCAATAAAAGCATGTTAAAAAAAGACCACATTCTGAACCATAAAATAAGTTTTGATAATTTTGGGGGGGCACTGATTCTACCTTTGAGCTATACCCCCGGCCCTATTTTATTTTTTATTTTGAAACACAATCTCACTAAGTTGCTGAGGGACTCACTAAATTGCTGAGGCTAGCTTCAGACCTGTGATCCTCTTTGTCTCAGCCTCACAAGTACTTGGATTACAGATGTGTACCCCACACTGGCTAGTTTTAATAAATTAAATAGGATTTGAATAATAAAACAACAATGTTTGACCCCAAAGAATTAACCTAGATACTAACCACAGAAGGATATCTGGGAAACATCCAAATATTTGGATAGGAAGCAAAGAATTTCCAGGGGAGTTTTGGGAATAATGGGAACTTTCTGTTATGATTGTAGGCATACAATGATCAAAACTCATCAAAGTATATGCTTAAAAGTAAACTTTATTGTTTGTAGATTTTACCCCAATAACATTGATTTAAAATTTTGTAAAATTCTTCTAAATCTAAACCATACTAATACTTATTCAAAAAAATTCCCAAGAATTTTTGACTTTGTATTTTTCTGCCATGGCCTTCCTCAAGAAAAGACTATGGAATAGATTTTAATAAAAAGCAACTGACAAGAGCCATTTATTTGCTTTATGTTAGAACATAGACAGTTTCTGTCCCTCTCTTTAGTTTTTACCTCCATAGGTATCCAAATAAATGAATAGATGGATTATTTCATGTTTTCAAAAAACTAGCATTCCTTTGCAGATATGTGAGTAGAATATTGAACTAGAAGGAATGTTGTTCATCAACTAGTCCAGTTTTCACATGGTAAGAACCTAAAATTCAGATAGGTTAAGAATCATGTTCCTAACCCCAATCAAAATGGCAATTATCAAGAAGCCAAATAATAAATGTTGGCTAGGGTGTGGGGAAATAGGGATTCATCTACATGGTTGGTGGGATTGCAAACTAGTTCAGCCACATGGAGATCAGTGTGGAGTTTCCTCAGAAAGCTGGGAATGGACCCACCTTATGATCTGGCTATACCACTCCTAGGTATCTTTCCAAGGGGGCCAAAATCAGAGAAATACAGTAATATATACATACCCATGTTCATATCAGCAGAATTCACAATACCAAATTATGGAACCAATCTAGGTGTCCATCAAGAGATGAATGGATTACAAAATTATGGGAAATACACACAATGGAATTCTACTTAGCAAAAAAGAAGAACAAAATTATGTCATTTGCAAGAAAATGGAAGGACCTGGAGAATATTATGTTAAGTGAGATTAGTCAATCACAGAAAGTGAAGGGACATATGTTTTCTCTAATATGCGCTAGCTAGGGAGTATAGGGATACCAGAGGTGCGGCGGCATCACATGCTGAGTGCATGTATGTCACCGTCAATTTGATTTACATTATGATGTGAGACTATAATGCACCAAGAAAAACACATTAATAAAAAAAAGAATCATGTTCAAAGTCATATTGCTAATTACTTGAGTAGCTCAAAGAGCCAGATCTGTGTATTTCCTTTAAAATTCTTTAACTGTATTCTTTCATCAAACATACCTACATTTGTCATGAACTCCAGTGGACATTCTCCTGCCCCACTCTTTATTTATTGATGTCTACTTGGGGTGAAGTCACATAACATAAAATTAACCATTTTGAAGAGAATGGAATTTTGAATCTTCTTGATTTGGATAACCTCTAGCAACAGTGAATTTTTACCTGGTTTTTCTACTCATGGGACAGTTAAGAAGTGGGTGGAGGTGAAGGACCTTCCACAGATACCTACTAAATATCCACATTTGTGAGCATCCTCCTGGTCTGGAATTTTCAGAACAAAGTTCTGTTGCCCAGAACAGGATTCTCTTCCTATTGTTCCTTTTAATTAGTCTTTCAAGGTCATTATTCCATGCAGTGACCTTTCCCTACCCTGTCATTTGGGATGGTCATACTTCCATCTTGAAAACATTTATCTAACAGTTCAGCTTCATGTCTATAAAGTTCTAGAACAACCAATCCATACTATAATAAAGAAACAAGAAAGTCTAAAGCACAAAATTCCTGATTCCCTCTTTTTTATCTGAAGCCATAGTACTAATTTTAGTATTGGGGACAGATTGAAGATCTGTAGGTCTTGGCTACCTCTGAAATGTTGTCTTATAGTAGGCATTCAGGAGGCAAAGCCTATGTGTAGGCAGAATACTTTTCCCTGACTATTTTTTCCCTAGACTCCTTGGATTTAGAAACAAGCCTTAGATAGTTCAGTATAGGGGCCTTTGTTACACTCCCAAATTGAATGTCCTATTCCATTAGGACTTGCAGTATTAAAGAGGTTTTGATTTGGAGGTATGGGTGAATGCCCACCACTTGACTATTTTCCCAGCTGAATTGGATCTGGGGAGATGAACATGCAACCTGTTGAACTATTGGAAGCAGAGAATTAATGTTTGGTTTTGGTTGTTTTTTTTTTTTTTTTCCCTTAGGAGAAGAGGTGAGGAGGGGGTCCTTACTCCTTAATCCAATGGAAATCTAGACTTCAATTTGGGAAAGTCAGAAAATTCACCAAATGGAAAAAAAGCTACATCTCTGTAATCTTTACATCCATGTCATTCTCATTTGTTCTAACTCACATTGAGCTATCAAATTTTGTGGCAAGCTATAAACTTGTTGAGTCATTAGCTTGCCTGGTTAATGGAGGAAAACTAAATTCTCGTTCCTGCATAATGACACTTATTCACTGTAGACATTTGCATCACTGGGAAACGATAAAACCTCATCCTTCATAATGAAGTTCTGGGCTGACAAAGAGGAAAATATAGTGTTGTGGGACAACTATGAATATAAAACAAGCTTAATAAAGAAATAGTGACAAATTATATTATGCAAAATGTAATGCAATAAAAAATGTTACTAACTCATTGGAAATGTCATAAATAATCTAAATAGTTTTTGACTGTCAAGGCCTTGAAAAATACATTCCCTTTAAAAATGAGGTGCAGAAGAGATGTCAATTTAATTGCCATCATATTTTGACAAGCTTGGAGATTCCTGTATTTGGCTTATTTGCTAAACTTAGATATTTGTTCATTATGAAATGAAGGGAGGCGCACAATTAACCAGTTCTGCCATCTTACTGTTGATCTGGCAGACAAGCAGTGGGTGTTCTCCAGTGACCTGGTTGCCATCATGGTTTGGGATCAGTGTTTGCATGATGTTGCAATCAATTTAGACAAATACATCTTTATGAAGTAAGCAAAGTTTTGTATTTTGTATGTGAACACTGAGAAAAGGCAACTGTAGACGGTATAATATTACTCATTGTATGATGTAACTTTTGGAAAACCTGCAGCCAGCCCTTCCCAATCAATTTGACTGAGTCTCTGGTTTAGAGTTGAGGGGCTCACATGCCAGAAAGTAATTATCTTCTTCTCATAGAGTATTTGCAACAGTGTTGTCTACTCTTGTCATATTTGATACCTTACAAGTTCCTTTATTCTGATGTAACTTGGAGAGAATATTCTTTCTCAGCCGTGAAACCATCCTGCAGAGCTTTTTTTTCATCTTTTATGTTCTGAAAATTTATCTCATGTTTAGTGGAGCAACTTAGAAGTAGAAAGGTAACTTCAACATCTATGATAGTTTGAAGAGCATTCTCATTTTGCTAATAGATCACCAGGAAAAGAAATATTCTGTAACTCAGATTCCTATTCAGATCTGCTGAGGATACCCCACCTCCCTCTCCAGCACTATCACCAAAGCTAGTGACCACTAAACCTGTTTTTTCTTACTAATCATAAAGCAGAAAGTGGAGCAAAGAAGATAAGACTTACCACCTTGCTTATGGCACAATGACTTTATTCTCTTTATTCTCCCATGCAATTTCTATGTTGGAATATTTTGTAATTAAACACTTGACTTATGTAGGAACTGTTCTTTTCTGAGTACTTTTGAGGGTTGAGAGGGATGCTGTGAGCATTATACAGCAAGGATTCCACTTCCCACCCATCACAGTTTTCTTTCCCATTGAGCCTTCTCAACGTTGCCATCCCTGTTACTTCCACAAAACTATTGAAGTTGGCATGTAAGAGGCAGCCAGTGTGCCATTTGGTCCTAGAAGGTTGATTGTTATCCCGAGTCACATGCAATCTTTAATTCCCTGTTGAATTCAAGGATTTGTATCCAGCCATGCACCCCATAATGACATTTTGGCCACAGTGGACCCCCCACACAATGGTGGTCCCATGAGATTGCATCACCTAGTGACATCATAACTATCTTAATCTGTGCAAGTATACTCTGATAATCACACAATCACCAAATCACCTAATAATGCATTTCTCAGATAATGGCCCCACTGTTAAGTGACTCATGACTATGTGTGTATATGTGTACGTATATAAACCTATATGAGTATGGATATGACCTAATAACATATATGGTATATTTGATCCATAGAATATCTATAAATATATATCTTATTTTGAGTTTTTTGTACAATTGATACATATTTCTCAAAGAACAATTTAAATTTTCTTGTTGGACTTCCCACATTTGTTTTTGGTTCTCCTAAAAATGTTCATAGAATCAGTCTTCATATTTCTATGTAATTTTCCCGGACCATTGCTAATGATAGATCTATTCTTTATGCCAGTGTCCTCAAAAAACTAAAAAAGTATTGTGGGTCAACATTATTATTATTATTATTCTTTTGGTGGTACCAGGGATTGAACCCAGGGGGATTCTACCTCCAGGGTACAACCCCAGCCTTATTTTTTATTCTTTATTTTGAAACAGGGTCTCACTAAGTTGCAGAGGCCTCACTAAGTAGCTGAGGCTGGCTGCAAACCCGGATCCTCCAGTCTCGGCCTCCCAAGTACTGGGATTACAAGCGCGCGCCACCACACCCACCCAGTGTGGGTCAACATTATTGAAAATAATTGATGCATCATTTTCTTGATGCTATGGTTATTGTTCAGCTATTTATCCAATGTGAAGCATTAAATTTAAAAACTTCTGTTCTGTGAGAGACACTGTTAAGAGAATGAATAGACAAGCCACAAACTAGGGGAAAACATTTACAAAACACATATAGATAAAACACTTGTATATTCAAAATATTCAAAATACTCTTGAAACAACAATAAAAAATCATATTTAAAAATGTACTTGGCCAATAAAATGGAAAACATGGAAGAGAACGAAAGATTTCTAGACACATACAACCTACCTAAATTGAATCAAGAGGATACAGAAAAACTGAATCAACCAATAGCAAGCAAAGAGATAGAAACATCAACAAAAAGTCTTCCATCAAAGAAAAGCCCAGGTCCAGATGGTTTTCCAGCCGAATTTTACAAAACCTTCACAGACGAACTAAAACCAATACTTCACAAGCTATTCCGTGAAATTGAAAGAGATGGAATTCTTCCAAACTCTTTTTACAAGGCCAACATCACATTAATACCAAAGGCAAAAAAAGATACCTCAAGGAAAGAAAATTACAGACCAATATCATTAATAAACATAGACACAAAATTCTAAATAAAATGCTAGCCATGTGCATTCAAAACCATATTGAGAAAATCGTACACCATGACCAAGTTGGTTTCATCCCAGGAAAGCAAGGCTGGTTCAACATACGCAAAACAATACATGTTATCCACCACATAAACCAAATTAAAAACAAGAATCACATGATCATTTCAATAGATGCGGAAAAAGCATTTGACAAAATTCAACACCCATTCATGTTAAGAACTCTACAGAAAATCGAAATAGAAGGAACATACCTCAACATCATTAAGTCAATATATAAGAAACCCAAAGCCAACATCATATTGAATGGGGAAAAATTGCCAGAATTTCCCTTAAAATCAGGAACAAGACAAGGATGCCCACTATCACCACTCCTTTTCAACATAGTCCTTGAAACTCTTGCCAGAGCAATAAGACAAGAGAAGGATATCAAAGGAATTCAAATAGGAAAAGAAGAACTAAAATTATCTTTATTTGCAGATGATATGATCCTATACCTAGAAGACCCAAAGAACTCAACCAATAGTCTACTAGAGCTGATTAACAAATTCAGCAACCTAGCAGGATACAAGATCAACCTAAAAAAATCAGTAGCTTTCATATATGCCAACCAGGAATCCACTGAGAAAGAAATCCAGAAAACAATTCCATTCACAATAACTTCAAAACCAATCAAATACCTAGGAATAAACTTAACCAAAGAGGTAAAAGACCTCTACAATGAAAACTATAGAACACTGAAGAAAGAAATCGAAGAAGATATTAGAAGATGGAAAGATCTCCCCTGCTCTTGGATAGGCAGAATAAATATTATCAAAATGGCCATCAGAGGGCCGGGCATGGTGGTGCATGCTTGTAATCCCAGTACTTTGGGAGGCAGAGACCGGAGGATCTGGGTTCACGGCCAGCCTCAGCTCTCTCTCTCTCTCTCTCTCTCTCTCTCTCTCTCTACCTAGTGAGGCCCTCTGTAACTTCGTGAGACCCGGTTTCAAAATAAAGTATAAAAAATAGGGCCGTGGGTGTAGCACGGAGGTAGAATGCCCGTGGGTTCAATCCCCGGTACCACACACACACACACACACAAAAATGGCCATCAGAGTCAATGCAATCCCTATCAAAATACCAACATCATTTTTCGCAGAGCTAGAAAAATCAGTCATTAATTTCATATGGAGAAACAAAAGACCCAGAATAGCCAAAGCAATTCTCAGCAAAAAGAACCATGCAGGAGGCATCACAATTCCTGACTTCAAATTATATTACAGAGCTATAGTAATAAAATCAGCATGGTATTAGCACAAAAACAGACACATAGACCAGTGAAACAGAATAGAAGATACAGAAACAAGTCCACAAACTTATAGCCAATTGATTTTAGACAAAGGTGCCAAACACATACGTTGGAGAAAGGACAGTCTTTTCAACAAATGGTGCTGGGAAAACTGGTTATCTACCTGTAGAAAAATGGAGCTGAATCCTTACCTCTCACCCTGCACAAGAGTCAACTCTAGATGGATCAAAGACCTGGAAGTTAGACCAGAGACTGTGAAATTATTAGAAGAAGCCATAGGTCCAACACTCCATCATACAGGCACAGGTAGAAACTTCCTCAAGAAGACCTCCAAAGCACAGGAAATTAAAACAAGAGTTAATAAGTGGGACAGCATTAAACTACAAAGCTTCTTCTCATCAAAAGAAACCATCAAGAGCTTAAAGAAAAAGCCTACGGAATGGGAGAAGAACTTTGCCAGCTATCCCTCTGACAGAGGTCTAATATCTAGGATATACAAAGAACTTAAAAGATTTTACACTAAGAAAACAAACAATCCGATCAAGAAGTGGGCAACTGAAATGAATGACACTTCATGAAAGAAGAGATACAAATGGCTGATACATGAAAAGATGTTCAACATCATTAGCAATCAGGGAGATGAAAATCAAAACTACTTTAAGATTTCATCTGACCTCAATTAGAATGGCAAGCATTAAGAAGTCAAACAACAAATGTTGGCGAGGATGTGGGGAAATTGGGACTCTTCTACACTGTCGGTGGGATTGCAAACTAGTTCAACCCCTATGGAGATCAGTGTGGAGATTCCTCAGAAAACGGAATGGATCCACCATACGATCCGGCTATACTGCTACTGGGTATCATACCAAAGGGATTGAAACTAGAAAACTACAGTAATATATGCATGCCCATGTTCATAGCAGCACAATTCACAGTGGCCAATAATGGAACCAACCTAGATGTCCATCAACAGATGAATGGATTACAAAATTATGGGAAATACACACAATGGAATTCTACTCAGCAATAAAGAAGAACAAAATAACAGCATTTGCAAGATAATAGAAAGATCTGGAGAACATTATGTTAAGTGAGATTAGCCAATCACAAAAAAAAAGAAGGGACATATGTTTTCATTAATATGCACAACCTAGGGAGTAGTGGGGACACAAAATGGACTCCAATGACAACAGAGAACCCTCAGTAGTGCAAGGGAAGGGGTACAAGGGAAGGGGAAGGGCAAGAAAGAAGTGAATCTATGGAATTACTATCATAAACAATGTGTACATATGAGATTATACCAACATCATTCTCAGTACTACATTGGGGGGGGGTAGCGGGGGGAGGGACACCAAGAGCTGTGTGCATGTATGTTAACACCAAACTGATACTCATTGTGATGTGAGACTA
>PVJS01024195.1:0-28875 GCA_004027185.1 Glis glis
GTTCAATCCCCAGTACCGCAAAAAAAAAAAAAAATAGGGCTGGGGGTGTAGCTCAGAGGTAAAATACCCCTGGGTTCAATCCCAAGTACTGAAAAAAAATAAATAAAATAAAATAATGGCTTTCTTGGATTTTTAGAAAACAGGAACCCTTTGTTTCAGTAACTATGAATAATTTTAAAATGTGTACTGAATGCCTGATTTTCTGAATACGAGTCCAATAAAAGTCATTAAATATTTGAAAATGAAGATATATTCTTATTTTACACATGAAATTATTTATCTAAGCATCAGAGACAGCAGTTAATGGATCCAGATCTGAGATAGATGCCTTCAGACATATTATTAGAGAATACACAGATATTTGAATGTCAAATTCTCAGTCTAATTGCATTGTCTAATATGAATACCAAATCAAAAAACTAGTAGGGGTTGATACAATAAAAATAAGCAATTACATTCCCCAAACCCAAATTTCTTGCGATATTTTTCTTTTAGATACCTAACTATCCCAGTATCATTTTTCATTATGTAAACCATATGAAAAAAATAACACATTAGGAATTTAGCTGCAAAGCAAAACAGAAAAGCATTTTTTTCTTATTCTGTAGTTTTTATATAAACAGCTTGAGAAAGGACCGTCATTAATTACACCAAATATATCTAAGTCATAATTAAAACATAAAGCTGTCTATTGTAGAGAACATGTCATAAGGCATGTAACTGTCAATATGAAGAATTTATCCCTTCTGAATAATTTTGGTCACAAAGCCAGAGCTGGTTTTCAAGCAATGTTAACATGATTGGGGGGTTTTGAGAACAGCAAGACTTGTAAGAAATTAGAAAATATTCTATGTGTTTTAAAGTGTCCAAAGTGGTTGTTCAATTTTCTCAAGATTTAAAATAAGTGAAATCTATATAGCTAACTTCAAAAGTGAAATGGGATAAATTTCAGAGATAGGGAGCTTGAACTATAAGTGTCTAGAATAGAGAAAAGGGTAATTTCTACGTGTCTGATGCTACAGGACCTAGAGTCACCTGCAAACAGTACATTTGACCTTGGAGGAGTGATTTGACCTCCAAGGACCTCTTATTCCTCTCAGATAAAAGTACAGAAAGTGATCAGTCCATTTGGCAAAACATTTATTTCCTGGGCACCCATTCAAAGTCTAGAGATCTTGTGAGGCGCTAGGGAGATGGAGCAGGGCATTCGCTGGGTTTTCCTCATGATCCCTGACAGGTGTATGATTCTATGGTTTGTCTTGAAGCTATGGTCTGGGGGAATTTCCTCAGCCACAGTGCATAGACACTTCCCACTAGGTTTTCCTAGCTAAGCCTTGCCCAGTGAAAACTGAGGAAAGAAGAACAGGCTGGTTGAAAAGTTGGACAATTCCTAGAATCAAGATGGGTTTAGTTTAAAAATATTTATGCCAAGCACCAGCCAGTCTCTGAGGAGCAAGGTCTATATTGCTGAGCTGTTGGCAGAGCTCACGATTTAGTAATTGAACTCTCTCTCTCTCTCTCTCTCTCTCTACTGTAATATATAATTTACTAAATGAATATATATGGTATGAAACTTCTGTTTCATTACATATTATGTGCTTACATATTATAGTATATGCTAACTACTATTGAGTTAAAAAGCAAAGAGGGTTTTTTTTCCCTTTTTTTCTGTGGTACTTGGGATTGAACCTAAGGGTGTTCTATACCCCCAGCCCCATTTTATTTTTTATTTTGAAACAGGGTCTTGCTAAGTTGCTGAGGCTGGCCGCAAACCTATGATCCTCCTTTCTCAGCCCCCTAAGTACTGGGTTTAGAGGTGTGCACCATCACGCCAGGCAAAAGCAGAGATTTTTAATGGGGGAGTATCTAAACTGGCTTGATTAACAGGGGAAGTAAGTCTGAGGAGCTAACACTCAGGTCAAGAACCGAGAAATGAGCCGGGTGTGGTGGCGCATGCTTGTAATCCCAGTACTTTGGGAGGCGGAGACTGGAGGATCCGGGTTCGCAGCCAGCCTCAGCGCTCTCTCTCTCTCTCTCCCTGTCTCTCTCTCTGTCTCTCTCTCTACCTAGTGAGGCCCTCTGCAACTTCATGAGACCCGGTTTCAAAATAAAGTATAAAAAAATAGGGCTGGGGGTGTAGCACCCCTGGGTTCAATCCCCGGTACCGCAAAAAAAAAAAAAAAAAAAGAACTGCGAAATGAGAAGGAGCTCATGAAGTCTAAATCAGTCAAGGCAGAAAGTATGTAGAAAGACCTTGAGACAAGATAAAATGTGTTACATTAGAGAAACTAAAAATAAATATATCATTCAGTGTTCAACAGTAGGGTTTAGAATCCACCGTTGTTTTAGTAAAAGATGCTTACAGGTTCATTTAGGAAAGCTAAAGGAAGAAACAACCTTGAGAGCCAAGATACAGAGTTGGGCCAGGAAGGAGCCTTGTCTAGTATTGGGGAGACGTACCCCAGGAAGAAAATAACCACTGATAGGAAACTTCCCCAGATATTTCAGACCCTTCTTGAAACTATTTGACAGAATATGGGGGAAACAAAAGAGACAGAAATATGTAAATCCCTTATTCTAGCTCATACAACCTAATTGATAGAAACTAACCTATAGCCAAAACCTGTATGGAAATGGAACTGGGAAATGGGGTTTTTAATTTGTCAGCCTCTTGCATAGAAATGATGGACCTAAAAATCAACTGGAGATTTGCAAGCTTGACTAGCAGTTGGACTTTTAAGGGCAAAAGGGAGGCATTGTAGAGTTTCAAGTTGGAGTGATCATTTTCATGTTTCAAGAATATTTACTATGATTATTGTACAGAGAATGGATTAGAAATTGTAATGGTTAGATGTAGAATGTCCCATGAAGTGCTTGTGTATTAATGTTTAGGGTTCGTATAGTTAAGTCATGAGGGTTATAATCTCATCAGTGTGTACATTCATTGTAATGGATTTACTGGGTTGTAACCTAGGCAGGTGGGGTGCGGCTGGAGAAGGTGGGTCCCTGGGGGTGTGGCCTTAGGGACTGTGCTTTTGTCTTTGAATCCACTTGCTTGCTTCTCTCTGCTTCTGACCTGCTTGATGTGAGAGCAGAGCCCTTGCTCTCTCCCTTTCTCTGCTTCCCACCACCATGCCCTGAGCTCCACAGGCCCTGCCCTCACAAGGACTGAACCGCAAGTCTCCAAAAACTGTGAGCAGATAAATCTTCCTTCCTCAACGTTGTGTGTTCAGTTGTTTGGAATTACAGCTGTGAGAATATTGACCAAGATGGACGTGAAGAGTGGAATCCAGGAAACCGAAGATTTTTGTTTTGCACTCATCTAGGCAAGAGATGACTTGGGACAGTGTGGGTATGGAATGGGTGGGTGGATTTAAAACACATTTTAATGCCATTCAAAGAAGAACCTTAAACAAATTACATGTAGCAGAGTTTAAGCCCCAACTCATTCATGAATCAGGAAGCACTTAGAACCAGGAGAGGTTCCGAGAGCTCCACACAGTACTGTGGGCAGGCAGTATGCATAGACAAGAAAAAGAAGTCACGTACAGAAGCAGTTTGACTAGCTGGCTGAGTGTTGGCCTTATTTTGACCTGGGCCCATCAGTTAGAAGCCTGGGATTGGCTAGAAGTTGGCTGCTATGATTGGCTAAGAATCAACTACTCGTTACAAGAAGATGCTCTTAAGTTAGGTTGCAGTCTACTACATCAAGACTGCTTTATGGCAAATTTAATGTAGCAGTTTAGAAATGAGGTCTTGTTGATAGATTGGAGGAGAGGTTCAGGAACAAGTTATTGGCCGCCCTTGAATGCTTTTTAAATGGTGATTCCATTTATGGCTGAGAATCATATCTTATAAAGTTAATCGCGATCTTTTTACGGATTCCATGTAACACTTTTTGCTCCTATTCTCTCATGTCCCCTTGCATAGCCATTAGGTGCAGTTCTTTTCTGTTCCCTTCTTTTATTTTTAAGCCCTTTAAAAACGAGGTTTCAGCAGGACCTGGTGGCACATGCCTATAATCCTATTACTTGGGAGGCTGAGACAGGAGGATCAGAGGTTCGAAGCCAACCTCAGCAATTAAGTGAGGCTCTCAGCAATTTAGTGAGACCCTGTTTCCAAGTAAAAAATAAAATAGGCCTGGGGGTGTAGCTCAGAGGTAGAATACCCCTGGGTTCAATGCCCAGCAGCACGCATGCATACATACACATACACAAAATAATGGGGTTTCTTGTCATGCTTTTAATTAATTTTCATATTCTGTAAAGAGCCTAGCACAGTTCCTTAAGTCAATGAATGTTAAAAGTGTTTCTTCCTTTGTCACCTTTCAACCTTTAGCAACATGGTTTTATTATAAACAAGAAAATATTGGATGACCATATGTAGCTCCGTGGTAAAGCACATGTATATCCTGTGTGAAACCCTGGGTTCAATCCTCAGCACAAAACAGGAGGGAGGAAGGAAAGAAAGAAGGAAGGAAGAGATCACTTTAAAAGCTTTTGCAGCTGGGCGTGGTGGCGCACATTTGTAATCCCAGTACTTTGGGAGGCGGAGACCGGAGGATCCGGAGTCGCGGCCAGCCTCAGCTCGCTCTCCCCGTCTCTCTCTCTCTCTCTCTCTCCCTGTCTCTCTCTCTCTCCCTGTCTCTCTCTACTTAGTGAGGCCCTCCGCAACTTTGTGACACCCGGTTTCAAAATAAAGTATTAAAAAATAGGGCCGGGGGTGTAGCGTGGAGGTAGAACGCCCCTGGGTTCAATCCCTGGTACCGCAAAAATAAAAGCTTTTGCAAAGAATTGAGCTTAAGAATTCATTGAAGAGTATAACATGTGATAAAGTTTTAATGCTCGTGTTGAACAGATTCCAGGATGACAGTATTACCAACCAATCCTCAGATAGACACAAGATTTCTCCCTAAGTAACCCAAAGTAATTTAGCATACTCGACATTTGTTTTCTAAACCCACATAAGTAAAGAAATGGGAGAAAGTAATTATTGTATTTCACTTCAATGGGGAAAAAGTAACCAGCCAAGAGTAACTGATTTCCTTTGTCTTTCTGAGATTCTCATGCTCAAAGATATCTGGAAAGCAATCATTTTTCTAGTTGTATCAAAATTAAAGAGTCTTAAGGGAAATGTTACCCTGAGTACTGCAGGCTATTTTGAATAAGACAAAACTGATTATAATAAAAATATTTTGATGTTTTAACTTGAGGGGTGAAAAGTGTTTCTCTGTATTCCATCCATCCTCTGGGAGTTTTTGATCATTTGAAGATTTCATATGATAGATGAATTAACAAAGAGCTATTTCCACCATAAATATACCATATTGGTACTTTGTTTGAAGAGAAATGAGTTGCTTATTTGCTCTGGGCTCTTCAGTGAGAATATAAGAGCTGCTTTAGGGGTTAGATATTAACAGAATCTCTGCAATAACAGCAGACTGTGGCTTGGAGCTTTGCCCATGAAAATAATGGCCTTGTATGAATAGACCTACCAAGTAATGGTAAAAAAATAACTAAATGAAGGCCACCTGGCCTATGATGGCATGAGGAGGGGGCGGAGAATATGGTATATAGTACAGCGGAAGGGACTCTCAGAACTCTGGAGAATTCAGGGAGGAGGGTAACCCTGGCTCTGACGGGAGATATGTGTTATCTTTTATGAACCCCTATTTTTTCATGTTTAAATTGAAAAAGTTAACATGAGATTCACCATCTATCTCTAAAATTTAATGATTTTTGTGGATGGGCAATTATTAGTCTTTATTGTCGTTAAGTAAGAATTGGGTCTTGAATATGAGTTTGGAGTCTCGCTGCTTCTTTTAGTCTTCTGTCAGACTCTAGTCAGCCCATTGTGTTGAAATGTAATCGTCAACCTTCCCAAGGTGTGTCCCATGTCTGTAAAGGTAAATTTGGGCCCCATGGTGACTGAAGGTTGGGATTGAATGTGCAAAAACAATTGCACTACTAATAGGATTTTGCATTTGTCCTGGTTTTTTCCCCTCCATAGTCAACCCTAGAGGGTACTTGTGTCTGAAGGAACAGTTTTCAAACTGTGAATCTGGCTCATTTGGAATCTGTGATTCCAAATGACAAGCAACATACCTGTACTAAATGATAGAAAAACCACTTGTTTTTTGCCTTCCCAGAAAGACTAAAGGTACAGACCATTTCAGATACACATCATACTTCATTTGAACCTTTATTTCTGTATATTTTCATGTCACCAATTTATTTTTAATGATGCCTCTTTTTGTTTTGTTTGGTACTAGGGATTGAACCCAGGGACATTCTACCTCCAAGCCACATCCTCAGATCTTTGTAGTTTTTTTTTGTTTTGTTTTGTTTGTTTTGTTTTGTTTTGTTTTGTTTTGTTTTGAAACAGAGTCTTGCTAGGTTGGCAAGAGTCTTCCTATATTGTTGAGGCTGTTCTCAAACCCACAATCCTCCTGTCTCAGCCTCCCAAGTACTAGGATTACAGGTGTGCACCGCCTCATCTGGCTAGGATGGATGCCTTTTGTTACTAATTCTATGACACAATATTTTTAAAGTTTTAGAAAGGTTGATTTGTAAGTTTACTTTGTGTTTTCTCAGTTATTCTTTAGTCTGACAGATTTATAGAAATTTGGAGACAATGTAGGCAGAAGACACCCACCCTATCACATTTTAGAACAGTAGTAATGAATTTTGACCAAAAATTCTAAAACTGGGCAGCTACTTCCTCTCTGGAAGCTTCCTATCCAGGTCTTTTTTTTTTTTTTTTTTTTTTTTTTTTTTTTTGGTAGTGGTGGTACTAGGGTTTGAACCCAGGGGCATTCTACCTCCCCTATTTTTTTCTTTTGAAACAGGGAGGGTCTTGCTAGGTTGCTGAGGCTGGTCTCGAACCTGTGATCCTCCTGTCTCAGCCCCCTAAGTATTGGGATTACAGGCGTGTACCACCACACCTGGCCCAGTTAATTTTTAAGATGAAGGATGTTCATAATGTTCTCTTAATTCTTTACTTTTTTCAGCACGTGCTTGCTCAAAAGTTGGTCTGTGAAGCGTTGTACTAGACAAAACAAAATATAAAAAGCAAAGAAGTATGTGATGCACCCTCTTACCATAATTACACAATGAAGTTGTACTTTCCAAGAGAAAAAAGAAGAGCTGTAAGTGTCTAATAGGACATACAGCAAGCAGAGTGCTGGGAGAGAAGCAGTCACGCCTAGTTGATGTGACTTCCACTTCATCCAGCTTTTAAATTCAGCAAATCCCATTAGTAGCTATATTCTGAGTCCTCTTACCCATCAGTTTTTCCTTAATGCACCTGCTTTTTGCAGTACTTTGAAAATAATGAGAGATTGGTTTGGGTGTCTCCAGTATTAAACTTCTAGAGCACAAAACAATTATTGACTTATTTTTTTTCTCCTCGGGTCTTCTTCTTATGGTTGTTTAAATACTTTAAATTCCATTTCCATCCTTCATTCTTGAGCTTTAAGTGACTGCGCCAAGGCCCAATTATTTGTTGCACTAAAAATCAGGAAAAGAACAGTCTTACATATTTTTCTAAAGTAATGGAGCGTCCATCGGTCTGGATAGTCATTAAAAAGAGAGACAGGAACTTGAGCACCAGCGAAACAACTTATAATAAGAACAAACTAAAACTTTTCCCGGAATATAAGCCTACATCTATTCGTTTGTCTAACATGTGTTCAGCGTATTTCTGTTATTGTAGATTAAAAAGAACTCCACATGTTTTTATACTGCCTACATTTCTTAAATTCCTTTTGAACAACAAAAAAAATCTGCTTAAAAAGAAGGACTAGTATAATGTGCTTATGTTTAGTTCCCAAAGAGAAAGCACCATGTACTAATGTGTGTGGTGAAGCTTGGGGCAGCGGGAGGTGAACTCAAACTTGGGGCAGGCTGTGGGGAACTCAGAGTAGCTTTTACTTTGGTGAAATCCCAGTCCTCCCAGGATTAGTTTCCAAGTTCTTCCAACAAAGGTCTCAGGCCGGGCGTGGTGGCACATGCTTGTAATCCCAGTACTTGGGAGGTAGAGACCAGAGGATCCAGGTTCGCGGCCAGCCTCAGCTACTTAGTGAGGCCCTCCGCAATTTCGTGAGACCCGGTTTCAAAATAAAGGATAAAAAATAGGACTGGGGGTGTAGCTCGGAGGTAGAATGCCCCTGGATTCAATCTCTGGTGCCGCAAAAAAAAAAAAAACAAAGGTCTCATCCTATGTTCTGTCGGTAGTGTTAGAATCTGCATGAATGAACAAATTTCAATAGCCTTACCATTTTACGGGGGGCATAATTTATCTCTAAGCAGTGCACAGATTTTTAAATGGATAGCTCTATGAGTTTAGACAAGACCGTTCACCAGTGCACCCATCAGCCTAGTGAAGCTATGGGAGGTTTCCAAAACCCTAGAAAGCTCACTCTTGCCCTAGTCCACGCATCCCCTGCCCACCCAGAGGCAACCAATGATCTGCTCTCTGTCACGTCATGGTAGCTTCGTTCCACCTTTTCTAGAATGTACTATGCATGGAATAACACTTTTATATTCTTTTGTGCCTGGTGTCTTTTGCTCAGCATAGAATTTTTAAGGTTTGTCAGTACTGTTTTTGCATTAATTAGTTTCTTTTTATTGCTGAATTGTATTCAGTATTATGAACATAGCATAATTTACCCATGCTTCTGATGATAGATATTTGACCTGCTTCTTGGTTGTGCTTTTAGGTACACTACTCTGAATATTTGTGTTTTCTTTGTTTACATGGCCATATTTTTATCATTCTTGTCAAATATCTAGAAATAGAATTGCAATGTTGTAGTTTAGGTGTATGTCTAAACTGTAAGCAGTTGTCAGACTTTTTGTAAAGATACTGCGCTATTTTTCATTTCCATAGACATAGAGGTCTTGTTTGCCCTAACCTGGCTCACAAATAGAATTGTTGGTCTTTTAAATTTCAGCCTCTCTAGTGTGTGACGTGGTATCTCATTGTGGATGATAAAACTGTTAACTTATTCAAGTCCACATAACACACAAGTGGTAGAACCAGTACTCTGAATTCTGTGCTCTTAGCAACAACAATGCAAGATCTTACAAGTCGAATTTCTGAGTCCTGAGAAATATAGCACCCACATGAACCTTAAGTGTCACTCAGGGGAAGTAGAGATTTGCTGGGGCAGAATCCAGGGTATTATGAGTTAGCAGGGAAACCCTGCCAAAAGATGCCACTTGTACCAAGTATCTTAAGACCAGGACGAAACTCTAATGTTGCAAGTGAACTGAAATTAGCACACTTGCTAGCCCTGCCCTTTCTCCTACTGCCAGGTTAAACTAAATGGGAGATGCTTAAGACTGGAAAAAAATGCCTTAAATTGTTTTTGGAAATAATGTCCCCACAAAACTACTACATCTGCATGCATCAGTAGTAGTGTCTCAGAGAAACTATCTTACTTTGCCTTCTGATTTATTTGCATTTAGAATAGGAATAACATTTTGGCAACAAAATATTTAGTATCCTTGATATTTGATAAAGCCACAGTACCAACATAAACTACAGCAACAACAAAAGCAAAATAGTCTTGGCTTTCACAGTTTGGAAAATTTCATGCAATGGAAAAATAAGTCAAGTTCAAGCAATAAAAAAGTATATATAATACGTTCAAGTTTTGACACAGAATTTTACTGAGTTAAGTTTCCTTCTTAAGTTTGCTTTTATATGTTATTGCATAAGCACACTGATGCAGAAACATTAATGACATAAGCTGTCTGTCCCATTAGTATTTGGCCAGTGGCATGAGAAACTTTTTCAAGGGAGTTGATGAGAAATCTCTATTGTTGGTAAATAGCTTGGTGTGGTAGAGAGAAAGCAGACCAGGGATTTAGGAGACTTGAGTTCAGGCCCAGAGCCTGCTTCTCTCCAGCTCAGAACTCTGAGCAAGCTGTAGCATCTTCTTTTGGCCACTGTGCTTTCATTTATTAAATGGTAGAACAATAATAAATATGCTCCTAAGTTCCCAGTCTTCTGGGTTTTGCTGTAATGACCTATCAAGGCCAATAGCTCATGGAGATCTAAGGCAGGGAGGAGGGCATGTGTGGCAAGTTGATGGCAGGGAGTTACAGGAGATGCAACCAGCTTTTCATTTAACAGCTTCTGTGCCAAACAAATGCATTGAGCAGAAATCATGGGGAACAAGAAGAATATGCTACCATTTTTTTTCCTGGAGCTTGCAGGCTGATGAGAAATACAACTAGTAGGCAAGAAATTGAGGTCCATATGTTGAAAGCCAGGACTGTGGGTAGAGACATGTGAGGTTTAATAACAGCGTTCAAAAGGAAGGCCGGTCCATTCCAGGACTCCTTGAAAGTTTCCTTGAAGAATGACTGTCTTAGAGATATTGATGAGTATTAACCAAGCAATGAGGAGGATGGATGTGAAAGGCAAAGTTGACATAATAGTTGAAGCCTTGAGGCCAGGAAGATGCTCATGGACATGAAAGAAGGTGAATATGACCAGAACAAAGCGGACATATGGAAGAGCGGCAAGGTGAAAGATGAGTCTAGAAAGTTAAGCAGGGCCCAGACCCTTCTGGGACTTAGAAGCCATATTAAGGTCATTGGATTTTTGTTTCCCAAAATGTCGGGCAAATGAACATACTGTTAACATAATGATTGATAATCCATTTGCATATCAGAATGGATTGGAGTGGTATAAAAGAGGATATGAAGACATCATTTACAGGGCTGTGATCCCAGTGACAATACTAGTCCTCTGAACTCTGTCATTAGAAATGAAGATGAGAACGCAGCTTTCTCTCACTCTTGCAAACTCTAGTGGAGATGCCTGACACCACCGTATGCGGAAGAAGAGCATCTATCTCAGTGTTCACAGCAGGCTTTGCAATCTCAAGTGCGATGGAGAAATGAGTGTTAGATAGCTTGAGAGAGTGGATCAGCCTGCAGGCACTGCACCTGGTTATGTGCCAAATCCTAACACCCAGCGCCTGGTTTAGGTCTACTGTGAGATTAATCACCAACATAAAACGGATGATAAAGAAACAAATGATAGAAATGTTTTAAAAATCACACAGGTGGGTTTTTGACAGTAAAGAAAGAACCAAGGTTAGGAAGGAAAATAAAACACCCTGAGACTCACACAGATGTGAGACAGAAGTGCCAAGAAAAATGAATAACTCTAATAGATTCTTGGAGGAATTGCTTGGAAATGTAGGCTTATGCCCCAGTGATAATTGATGGCTTGGCTTGTGGCTCATTTATTCTTTTAGACTTTTCCTGGACTTTAAAATGTTTTGTCTTGTGTTAGCTACCCTTGCCAGGTAATGAGAGGCTGTGATCCTCTTGGGGATGTTGGGGGATGAAGTAGAGGGGGAGAGAGTTGCAAATGAATGGATGGGAAAAGAGAAGCCCATTAGCTCTAAACACTGCACAAATTATTTCAATTCATCATTCTCCCTATTGGGAAAAGAAAAAAGATATCAATTTAACCAATATTTTAATATGCTTTGTTAGATCAAAAATAGTCTGTAAAGAGAACAGTCCTTAAAAATTAGGATGTTTTGCCTTAGACACTTTCAAGAGACATAAAAATGTAGTCTAAAATCGAATGAAGTTGGGAAGACTAGATATCAGGGTGGTTGCCCACGTAGAAATAAAATTTAGGCTTTCCAGGTGGTCAAGGGGAATAGTGAAAACTTCCATGCAAAGAAATACTGAACAGATGACATTCCATAGACAGAGAGAGATGCTTTGGGGAAGCTGGTAAACCCAAGATACAAAGTAGTCAACTCTAAAATCTCCCCGTGAAGATGACAGGGTATTTAATGAGAAAGAAATTTACCGCTTCTTATTTTGTCCCAGAGTCTTTGGCCAGTAGTAGGGTCACATGATGGCCTCATAAACTTGCTTGGATCCCTCTGCCTGTGTCTCCACTGAGCAGTCAGAGTAGGCCGAGGAATGTATGGTAAGCAAGGGTATCATCTCATTTTCACACGTATTGTCTTTCTGTGAACATTGGAGTATGCGACACATCTGCTGTGGTTATTTCTCTCTTATCCAGAAATTATTACAGGGGTGGTGTTTATGAAGTGTGTGTGTGCGTGTGTGTGTGCGTGTGTGTGTGTGTGTGTGTGTTTTATTTTCCGGCAGCTGTAAATAATTGTGTATCTGAGTCTGTGTTTTTCACCAAAAGAGATTGTTGGAGACCGTGAGTTGAAAACATGGCATAAACATATTAACTTTGGACTACATCTTCTAACAGCTGTGGTTTAAAAGCTGCAATTCTAGAGCCCACTCTTTTTGGGAAACAGTTGGCTGTGTTGTTTTTGAAGCTAATATGATGTTCCAGACAGAGAAAAGCAGCAGCTATTTGAGTGTTTGAAGTACTGTGCATGTTTATGTGTGTGTGTGTGTGTCCGTGTGCATGCACATGAGAGGGAGAAACAGACAGAGACAGATAGACAGAGACAGCACGGGACCATATTTCTGGTTTTGTTTTTAATATAAAAAGTACATGTATTAGCAGTAAGATTCGCTTCAAGTATGTAAACCCATTCTCAGATACCTACTTTAAAAAAGGCTATTAGCTTCCACTTGAAAATATAAAATTGCATAGTTGACAAAAAAGTGTATGTGTCTGATTGTGTTATTCTACATTAAACTTGCAATCGGTAATGATAAATTATTTTTGAAATCTCTGCAATTACTTTATCAACTGTCTTCTATGGTCGCAGCATTACTTTATCAAATACCCTGAGGATATTGTAATCAGCAAAATATTTGCTTTGGGGAGAGATTTAAGTGAGTCTAAAGCTTATTATAATCTTTGCTTCCTTTGGTTAAGCCAAGACTTGTATATAGCATTTGCCTCAGCTGAACTTGCTTCAGTTAATTGCTTCAGTTCACTTAGATGTGTGTGGCAGCCTCTGATCAATAAGAATACAGGACATATACTCATTCCCTTTGCCTGTGAAGGAACTGAGGCGACGTGACTCATCTGAGAGTATACTATGTGATCACGACAATCTAGAGAAAAAAAATGTAACTCTATAGCAGAAAATCATTTAACTATACCCATCGATTTGGATTTCATCTAGTAAATTCTGACATTGAAAAGTGAGGGAATCCTGGTACTTGGGAGGCTGATCGCAGGTTTGAGGACAGCCTCACATAGGGAGGCTCTCAGCAACTTAGCAAGACCCTGTTTCCAGATTAAAAAAAATAAAATAGCCGGGCGTGGTGGCGCATGCTTGTAATCCCAGTACTTGGGAGGTTGAGACAGGAGGATCACAGGTTCGCGGCCAGCCTCAGCTACTTAGTGAGGCCCTCTGCAACTTAGTGAGACCCGGATTCAAAATAAACAATAAGAAGTAGGGCTGGGGGTAGAGCCTGAAGGCAGAATGCTCCTGGGTTCAAACCCCAGTACAGCAAAAATAAATAAATAAATAAATAAATAAATAATAAAATAGGGCTGTGAGTGTAGAGCGGAGGTAGAGAAGTGAGGGGGCCTTAAATCTTAAGGGGTTTCTCTTGGTTCCCAGAAATGTGGCCTGTGGTCTATCAGCTGGAAATGGGTGACTTCATGCCCGCAGGCCCCATTGGTGAAGGCGAGCCAGCTCCGATGCACAGGTGAGAGAAAGCTAGTCAGCCCTCACAGAGAGTGGGTACTGCAGGCCAGATGGGAGGGGCTCGGCCCCTCCTCACTCTGCCCATCCTGGCTCTGAGGGTCCCCGCAGGACAGGATGGTTCAGCTCCCGCAGGGGATCCTACATGGATCTCAGACACTGGGCTTCCTGTGACTGCCTTCTGTGCCCCTGCTTACTCTTCATTAAAGTGATTAAGTTTTTCTAATCGTGAAAGCAGTAAATTACCAGTGGCTTTATACACAAGACACAAAAGGCCATGTCAACCCCATAGACTTCCTCCCAGGCTTCCTTTAAAAATAGACGTGAGGTCCTTATTTTTGTAAACGATCACACGGCAAGTTAACATCTGTTTCGTGTTACAGAATATTTTCTGCTTTGCTTTTAGTTTTCCTCTTCATTTATTTTTAGGGGTTTTGTATGTTTACTATTTTTTAAGGACCTCGTCGAATACAATTACGTGTAATACACTTAATGTCATGTTAGCTTAGTCTACATTTCCTTAAATCTCTCAAGTCTGTGTTTTTAAAAATTAATTGCAGCATTTTAAATACCGTTTCACCTCTTTAGCTCTTTAGCCTACTGATGTGGCACATTTTATTATAATCATAGGTAATGTGAATGTTGTAGCTTTTGAATTTTATTTTATTTTATAATTCTATTTTAACTTATTGTTTTATTTTTTTATTATTTATTTTGCCTCTTATCTATATTTTTATCCTTTGCTATTTAATTTTTTTACTTCTAACATTATGTAAAAACATATTTTAATATCCAGTTTACCCTTAAAATAATATCTAGAAACTTACCTAGCTACTGCTGAGCTACCTCTTCTTATAACTTATTTTTCTTCTCTTGACTTATTACATAATTGCAAGCAAACCTCAATTCTCACTCACAGATACACGGCCTGAAGATTCCTAAACACCAGAGAATTCTTTGTGCTGTATCCCTGGGTGTCAGCCACAGGGCTTTGTGGGGAATAAAAATAGAAAGGAGATTAAGTTAAAATTAGAGAAGGCAATATTTAGATTTTAAAATAATATCTCCAGCCCCCAAGTCATGATAGAGACCTGTGGAGGTCCTAGCCTAAGAGACCTAGACTATGTACGTTTTGCTATTTATTGAAGATGATCATAATGTGCCTGGCTGTCAAATTTCAGCCATGAAAATGTTGTAAGTGATCCTCCAAATGAAGTCACACATAAAATTTTATTGGGCAACTACTATGTTGCCTAATATTTTATTAGGTACTGCTAGATTTCTACTTTTAGCGATTGCTCTAAGAACTACAAAGTCTCAGGAAGGCTCGAAGCCAGGCACTTAAGTGCTCAGAGATTAAAAACAATTATTAATATGGCTGCAGATGTGTCTATGCCCTGGTTTGCACCAGCAAACAGCTTTACTGGACATTTGTGGTTATCCAGTGAGCAAACTCTCAAAAGAACATCTGCCCCTTTCCAAGAGCATTTCAAATGCACAGCTACAAGTTGATCGTGTGTGATTTCAACTGGCTGGAGGCCTAATTAGTTGCTGTGCAAATTTGAAGGCAATTAGGTTACTATTTAACATTTGGCCCAACATGAATAATTTGAATGTCTAACATCTTCACTAGGATTGCTCTCTTAAACAGTCTGCTTTGAAATGAAAACTTCATTTCAAGGAGGAGTTCTACATATTTTAAAAATCACATATTTGAAATGCAAAAAACCAAGCCAGGAGAGGTGGCGTATGCCTGTAATCTCAGTACTTAGGAGGCTCAGAAAGGAGGATCGTAGGTTTGCAGGTTTGACGCTATTCTCAGTAAGTAGTGAGACTCTCATCAACCTAGCAAGACCCTGTTTAATTTAAAATAAAATAGGGCTGGGGGTGTAGCTTGGAGGTAGAATGCCCCTGGGTTCAATCCCCAGTAGCACAAAAAAAAGAAAGAAAAAGAAAATAATAAATGCAAAAAACAACCAGGAAAAAAATATTAAACCTTAAAACAATTTTAAAGGTGAAAGGCATCTTCTCTCATTTTATATTCCTTCCTTGCTGCCGTTCCCTGAGATAGTGGGAGATGTTCGTAGTGTTCTTGAGCTGCAGTGCAGAGCTTGTGTCTGTAGGTGACTTAATTCAAGACTTTGAATTTCTGTTTGCATTTTAAAAGAAACAAAAATAGTTCCTGCTTTGATTTTAAAAGGATTTTTTTTTGAGAACCAATGGGTGAAAACGTATTTGGCACATTGTACACTGCTGAGCAAATCCTCTTAGATCTTATTAATGCAATCAATTTTATATTTTTGTCATGATGAAGAAAAATTAGTCTTGAGACTTCCAGGGACTGGATTACAAATCCAGTTGCCCTTAATTAATTGCTTTTTTTCTTTAGAAAAACTCTACATCATGACTCTAAGTCAAATTAGCAAGCTATCAATTGTAGAGATTACAACTGCTCTAATACATCAATTTTTCGTATTTCCTTTTTTTTTTTTTTGCGGTACCGGGGATTGAACCCAGGGGCGTTCTACCTCCGAGCTACACCCCCGGCCCTATTTTTTTATACTGTATTTTGAAACTGGGTCTCACGAAGTTGCGGAGGGCGTCACTAAGTAGCTGAGGCTGGCCGTGAACCCTGATCCTCCGGTCTCCGCCTCCCAAGTACTGGGATTACAAGCGTGCGCCACCACGCCTGGCATATTTCCTTTTCTTAAACATTTTTGTAGCAGATAAAAGGTGATATAAAGTATAATTTCTTCTAACACCAACAGTTCATACCACACAGGTAAACACTTGAGTGTTCATGCAAGGTCCCACTTATTACAACTGTATCACAAGATTATAGGGAAAGGTTTAATTTCTTGGCTGTGTGCAGCACAATAGTTGAAAGAAAAATAAATTAATTTATTCACTTTGTTCCTCTTGATGTACACAACTGCATCAGCAATTTAGTGAGACCCTGTTTCAAAATAAAAAAATAAAGCCGGGCATGGTGGTGCATGCCTGTAATCCCATTACTTGGGAAGCTGACAGGAAGATAGCAGGTTCGAAGCCAGCCTCGGCAACTTAGTGAGACTGTCAGCAATTTAGTGAGACCCTGTTTCCAAATAAAAAATAAAATAGGGCTCGAGATGTTGCTCAGAGGTAGAATGCATCTGGGTTCAATTTCCAGCACCACAAAAACAACAACATTACAATAAAGTAAAATAGGACTGTGCATGTAGCTCAGAGATAGAATGCCCCTGGGTTCAATCCCCAGAAATAAATAAATTAATTAATTAAAACTTTATACTGAATATAATTTGGTATTAGCACAATTAAATGATAAGTACCTCATATCCACCAACTGCATTATGGCTCTCCACACATTTCTCACCTGACCTGACATCTATGGAATAAATACCCAAAGCATTAGGCTATGGCATCTGAATTTTAGGGGGCTATAGAAACCAAAAGCAGTGTACTCCAAATTTACGTCAGTCACTCATGCAAGCCTGGGTACATGACGCTAAACGATATTTCAATTTTATTCTTCCAAGCACTGGAAAAGATAAGAAGGTAGTGTTATTGGGGGAAAAAATAAACAAACATCTGAGCATGAAACTGAGGTCAGACCCAAGTATCTGGGGAATCCTTGTGTAAACAGCGTCAACAGAAACATAAACACAAAAGAGCAGGCTTCACACTCAAAATGAATTGACAGCAAATTCAGAAAATTTAACAGTTGACTTAGCAGCAGCCCGTGGTGTTAGCGACGTGGCTGATGTTTCTCGCACCCTGGGTCCTGGAGCGGTGACGTGGAGGTGGTGAGCGGTCAGCCTGGGATACGGGTTCATATTCCTAGACTTGGAGAGACGAGTCCCGCTCACAGGGGAGCCGGGTTTAGAGTCATCACAAGAGGTGAACACGAGAGTTGCCTTAGCTACACCTGAACATCCCTTAGAGAGGTGGTGATTTGGAGCAGACATTCCATGTCTCTTGAAAGCCCCGCTTGGGCCAGTTTTCAGCAAATAACAAAATAGATTATGGTAGATGGGATGAGCACTAGAGGAGGTAGCTAGCATGCATTTTGGGGCCATCTTGCTTAAAACTAAAATAGACTCAGCAAGCTGGAGTGCTCTCTTGGAGGGGATCGCGAACTCATGGAGGGAGAATGTGTCCTAACAGGCCGTCTTCTCATTCCTCCACACTTCTGTCTAGACCATTTACTTTGTGATTCCTAAACCATGTAAATGATCTTGTGTATTTTGCATTTATGTGGCATTACTTCACTCCACTCTCTCCCTCCTTCCCTGTAAAGAAGAAACTATCAAGCAGAGACCCTTAAATACAACACTGGCTTAGAAAGAGAAGGGTCATATGTTCCCTCTAATAAGCGCAAGCTAGAGAGTAATGGGGATACAAAAGGGTCTCCAGACAATAGTGGAGAAGCCTCAGTGGAGTCAGGGAAGGGGAAGGGGAAGAATGAAGTTCATTAATGGAATTACTATCATCGACCATGTGTACACATGAGAATATACCAACGTCAATCTCAGTGCTCTGTATTGGCGGGAGGGGAGACAGGGGGGCACCAAGTGCTGTGTGCATGAATGTTACTCTCCATTTGATTTTCATTGTGATATGAGACTATAATGCACCAATAAAAGCACATTAAAAAATACAACACTGGATCCAATCCTCCATCCATCTGCCAAATAATGAGTACTTTATTTAAAAATGTAGCATGTGCCAGGTATTTCCCTTTTGAGACTCACAATCTGGGGAAAAGTTTATTAATTTAAAAATAATTATAACAACATGATCGGTTCCAAAATAAGAATGTAGAGAAGGTGTTATGAGCATCCGGAGAAGGAATCACTGAGCTTCTACGAAGACGTCCATGCTGAGGCTTGGCCAGAGGGGGCCACAGAGCAAGGAAAGGGTGTGGGATGAGGGGCATCTGGGGTCATATGCTAGTCAGGTTTGCTTTGCTGTCAACAAACACATGAAATGATCAGCTTATGAGGAGAAAAGGTTTCCACTCGTGGTCTCCAGGCTCTGTTGCCTTTAGACCTGTGAGAGGGCAATATATCATGGTAGGAGCTGCTAGCCGTGGAAGCTGCTCATAGCCTGGCAGCCAGGAAGTGAAAGAGAGAGAGGAAAAGGCTGGGGTCCCAATATCCCCTTCAAGGGCACCCCACAATGACCTAATTTCCTAACATTCTCCAAGTAGGCCCCACCTCGTGCAGCTTCTACCACTTCCTGGTAGAGCCACAGGCTGGGCGCCAAGCCCTTAATACATGGACCTTTGGGGAACGTGTCAGACCCAAACTATAGCAAATAGTTTGATGGTATGGAAATGTAGTGTGGATCAGGAGCTGGGATTGAGGCTAGAGCAATGTCAAGGGCCAAACTGGTGTATCGTATCAAGTTCAGATTTTGCTGGGCAAGGCTTGTAGCAGAGGGGTGGTTGTAATTGTCCTTTAGGAGAATCTTACTGGCTTGAGAAACCTGATGACTATCATTCCACTCGTGTGTCTGGGTTTCTAAGTCTCACCCTCTTAACAGAGCAACCTGAAGGCAGAAGTCGCACAGGGGCTCAGGGGCTCTGCTCTGTCTTAACGCTTCTGAAATCCACCCCTGAACCAACATGAGCGCTGATACAACCTGTGCCTTCTCTCACCCTCCCAGGTGACAGAAGTCAGCATTTGGTCATGCTCCTTAATATTCAACAAGAAACAAAGGAGCTGGAAGTTGAGGAATTTTCACAACTTATTTTTTATAACAGCTTTATTGGGATGTATTTCATATGCCATACAATTCACCCATTTGAAGCACACAGGCGCTGCTTTTTAGAATATTCACAGGGTTGTGCAGTCATCACCATCGTCAATTTTGGAACTCCCAAAGAGATCCCACACCGATTAGCCCTCACCTCCCATTACCCATGGCCCCCTTTCCCTTGGCAGCTAGGAATCTACCTTCTGTCTCTGCATATTTTCCTATGTTGGATATTTCACATTAATAGAATCACATAGCACCTGGTATTTTCTGGTAGTTTCTTTTGCTTAGGATAATGTTTTCAAGGTCCATTCATGAATGGATTCATATGGATTTTACCATGATTTGATTTATTTTTAGGACAGACTAATATTCCATTATAGGGATATGCCATATTTCATTTTTCCTTCCATCCACTGATTGATTGGTATTTTATTGTTTCTGCTTTTCAGGTGATATGAAGAGTACTGCAAGGAAAATTCATGTACAAGTGTTTTTTATTTTGTGGACATATATTTTTATTTCTCTTGGGTATATGTGAAATTACATAGGAGGGGGATTTCTTGGTCATATGCTAATTCTGTGCTTGACCTTTTTAAAGAACTATTAGCCTGTTTTTCAAAGTAGCTGTACCAATTTCTTGGCTATTATTTTTGAGGCTATTTATCCTTAGTTATCAGGTAAAAAAAAATCACATATGGGGTTTCCCTGGAATGATAATTTCAGCAAATTGATAGTTTTAGCCAGTTGTGGTGGGGCACACTTGTAAACCCAATACTTGGGAGTCTGATACAGGAGGATCACAGGTTTGAGGCCTGCCTCAGCAACTTAACAGGGCCCTCCACAACTTAGTGAGACCCTGTTTAAAAAAAAAAAAAGTGGGCTCTTCACAAGATAGATTTCCTGAAAAAAAAATACTGGCATGTGTTTTTACTCAATGATGGTATTTCTGTACAACAAACAAATAATAAAATAGATAATCATAAATTATCACTACCAGCTAGTTCCAATAACATGTATAAGATTCACTTAACTTTAGAACTAGATTTAAAGGACCCTAATATTTAGTAAATGTAAGTGCTTCTTTATATTTTGTACTATGGCTTACAAAAGATCTTCCTAATCTGTCTCTGAACCTTGACTCATATGTGCTAGGTTTTGCAGAGTCCCTTGATGCTTGGGAGTTCAAATTTTCCCACAGTCCTTTCAACATGAATTTCTAGTTTTTATCTTAATCTCTTTTTCAGCTGCATAAAGTTTTGTTGCTCTTATTCCTTAAGAGTCTTGGCAACTTTCTTTCTGAACAATACCACTCCTTTCTTTCTGAGCTAGCAGAACGAAAAAATAAAAACAAAGCAAAGGGGATTGGCAGTAGTGCCTTGATAGGATTCTTGGCATAACTTCCCAAAGGCAGAAAATAAGTTTCCACATTTACCCTGTGTCGTTGAGCTGTGGGCCCTTGGAAATGGAAGGACTAGTAAAGAATTGCTTGTTATCATTACATTAATTTATTATGAACTGTTTCTTTGGAAACGCCATAGATATTATAGCCGAAGCTTTTGTAAACACCCTGCTTTCCAGAACATCATATTAGCTTAGCGCTGGAGAGACTAGAGAAATCATATAACCTAATTCCTCATTCAAAAATCATGATCACCTAATTTAAATCACTTAATTAATCATAGTTGAATGAAAGCAATTGTGTGTGTGTGTGTGTGAGAGAGAGAGAGAGCGAGAGACACACACACAAACACACACACACACACACACACACACACACACACACTGGGGATTGAACCCAGGAGCATTCTACCTTTGAGCTACACCCTCAGTCCTATTTTATTTTTTATTTGGAAACGGGGTCTCACTAAGTCACTGAGGGCCTCACTAAGTTGCTGAGACTGGCTTCGAACCTGTGATCTTCCCATCTCAGCCTCCTAAATACTGTAATTACAGGCATGCACCACCACGCCCAACTTTAAGGACACTGTCTTTAGAGCAGTTTATAAAAATATAAAATTTACATAATTCACTATTTCATAACTCACTATTTTCATCATTTTAAAGTATACAATTAAGAATTTTTTTAACATATTCACAGTGTTGTGCAATTGTTACAACTAATTCCTGAGCATTTTCATTATCATGGAAAGAAACCACGTGCCTCCTAATTCCACCTTTCTCCCATTTCCTGGCAATTAGTAATCTATTTTCATCTCTATTTGTTTTCCTATTAGGGTGATTCATATAAATAGGATCATTCGATATGTGGTCTATTGTGATTGACTTTTTTTTCACTTAGCATAATGCTTTCAAGGTTCAACCATGTTGTGACATGTATCAGTATTTCATTTCTTTATTTGGGACTGAGTAATATTCCACTTATAAATATATCATATTTTATTGATCCATTCATCAGTTGAAGGACATGTTGGTTGTTACCACCTTTTTTTTTTTTTGCGGTACCAGGGATTGAACCCAGGGGCATTTTACCTCCGAGCTACATCCCCGGCCCTATTTTTTATACTTTATTTTGAAACCGAGTCTCACGAAGTTGCGGAGGGCCTCACTAAGTAGCTGAGGCTGGCCGCAAACCAGGATCCTCTGGTCTCAGCCTCCCAAGTACTGGGATTACAAGTGTGCGCCACCACGCCCAGCTTGTTACCACCTTTTGATGATTATGAATAGTGCTTCTATGAGCATTCATGTACAACTTATGTGCAAACATGTATTTTCAATTATTTTGGGTGTCTGCACAGGAGTCATTTCTGAGTGATATACTAACTCTATATTTAACTTTTTGTAGAACTGTGAAAGTTTTCTAATGGCTACACCATTTTGTATTCCCACCAGCAATGAATGAGGATCCCAATTGCTCCATGTTCTTGCCAGCACTTCTTATTTTCTGCTTTTAATTTAATCTAAATTGAATTTTTATTTTATGATAGTCATCCTGTTGGGCATGAAATGGCATCTCCTTGTGGTTAGCATTTGTTTTTCTCTAATGCCTAATGTTGATGATGTTTTGTCTTTATTGGTCTTTTTTCTATTATTTGGAAGGTCTATTCAAATCTTTTGCCCACTTTTTACTGTGCTGTTTGCTTTTTATTGTTCAATTGCAAGACTTCTTTATATGTACTAGACATTAGACCCTCATCAGATACATGAGTTACACATATTTTCTCTCATTCTGTGTGTTGTTTTCTTACCTTTTTTGGTGTATAATGCTGAGGATTGAACCCAGGGGTAGTCAACCTCTGAGTTACACCCCAGACCTATTTTATTTTTTTATTTTGAAACAGTCTCACTAAATTGCTATGGCTGGTCTCGAACTTGCCATCCTCCTGCCTGAGCCTCCCTCCCAAGTACTAGGATTACAGGCATGCACTACCACATCCAGCTCACCTTGGTTTTTATAGAGTCCTTTGACACTCAAAAGAATTTTTTCTAATTTTGATGAAGTTCAACTTGCCTATTAATTCTTTTGTTCCTCGTGCTTTTGTAACTTTTTAAAAATATCATTGTCTAATCCAAGGTCACAAATATTTGTACCTTTGTTTCCTCCTAAGAGTATTGTAGTTTTAGCTCTTATGTTTAGGTCATTGACCCATTTTCTATAGTATATAGCATGAGGCAGAGGTCCAACTTCAGGCTTTTTGCCTGTTAATATCCATTTGTACCAGTACCATTATTGAAGAAACTCTTGTTCACAGGGTGGGTTAACTGAAAACAAATATTAGCATGTGTTTTTCCTCACTATAATGGTCTTGTAATCTTTGTCAAAAATTAATTGGCCATAGATATGTGGATTTATTTCTGGAATCAGTTATGTTTCCTTTATCCAAATGTCTGTCCTTATGCCATACTGTTTTAATTATTATAGCTTTTTAATAATTTTCTAAATCAGGAAATTTGAGTCCTCCAACTTCATTCTTCTTTTTCACTATGGTTTCGGCTATTAGGGACCCCTTCACTTCAATATGAAATGTGTTTCAACTGGTCCATTTCTCAAAAAAATATGCTTAGAATTTTGATAGGGATTGCATCGAATATATGGACTAATTTGGGTAGTCTTGCCATCTTAGTATTAAGCCTTCTAATTCATGAACATGGAATGTCTCTTCAATAGTTAGGGATTCTTTAATCTCTTTCAGCATTATTGTATAGTTTTCAGTTTACAAGTCTTCCACTCCATAGGTTTATTCTCAAGTATTTTTATTCTTTTTCATGCTTTTTAATGGAATTTTTTCTTAATTTCATTTTTTGATTGTTCATTTCTGATGTATGGAAATACAGCTGATTTTTATATAGATCTTATGTTCTGTGACCTTGCTGAGCTTATTAGCTCTTTCTTGATAGATTCTTTAGATTTTCTATGTATAACATCATGTCATCTATGAATAGAGGTGGTTTTACTTCTTCCCCTCTAATCTGCATACCTTTTTTCTTGCTTAATAATCATAGCTATAACCTTCCATACAGTGATGAAGAGCACTGGCAAGAGCAGATACCTTTGGCTTATTCCTGATGTAAGGGGACAGGGGAAGCTTCCCTTTGGACATTGATTTTTACCTGTAGCAAAATACGGGGACATCATGGTAGTTTGAAGAGAAGAATGATGTTTTATAAATTCTACTTTAAGAAAATATATCTGATTTTTTTAATGTTTTAAGTGATTATAGCTTCTAGCCGGGCGTGGTGGCGCATGCTTGTAATCCCAGTACTTTGGGAGGCGGAGACCGGAGGATCCGGGTTCGTGGCCAGCCTCAGCTCTCTCACTCTCTCTCCCTGTCTGTCTGTCTGTCTCTCTCTCTCTCTCTCTCTCTCTCTCTCTCTCTCCTTAGTGAGGCCCTCTGCAACTTTGTGAGACCCTGTTTCAAAATAAAGTATAAAAAATAGGGCCGGGGGCGTAGCGTGGAGGTAGAACACCCCTGCGTTCAATCCCGGTACCGCAAAAAAAAAAAAAATGATTATAGCTTCTGAACATAAAAAAGGTTTTAGATGATTGCAGTTTATGCACAGAAGGCTAGAAACCATGGTATATATGATAGGTAGGTATTAGAAATTTGACATGGTACATTAAATTTAAATAATACCACTGCATAAAATATTTAACATGTATATCTCTAAGTACTATAAAAATAGTTGAAAATTAAAGTATAAAATCAGTTCAAAATTAAATATATAATATCTGATGGTGATATACATTGCCTTAGAAATATTTTCATAGAAATAAAATTTATTACTATAGGACTGATACAATGTCCTATTGATATATGCAATATCTTCACAATTAGCTTTTTATTATAAAAGATAATACTTTTTGCCAGGTGGTTAACAAGAAATCTTAAATAATGTTGGTGTCAGTAATAGTTTTGTTAATTAATAACTATATAATTCCAGCAAGTGACTGTATATCAATGAGCCAGTTTTCTCTTTTTATTAAATTATAACTCTAATGTTTATCTCATAGTATTGTACTAAGGATAAAAACAGAGAAGCATATGCAAAATTATTTGGAAACTAAAAAAGACTAAACAAATGTAAGGCACTACTATTGTACCTTTCAGATTTCCTTTATCATGCATTTAATTTTGTAATTATTTAGGTGTACCTTTGAAAGACTGTATTGTTATACCTGATAGCTGATTCATGCAACAGTAATAATATTTAGAATAAGTATTTATAAGACTAGACAGCTAGGTTGTTGGATTAAAGAGCCTCTCTGTATCATGCAAATTTTAAAATACCAAAAAAAGAGATATCAAAGTAGTTGAAGAAGGAGTCTTTATTTCATTTTGAGTGACGCATAATCTATCATTTTCATTATACTGTATCACCTACATCTTGCAAAATTGGTTGTATACTTCTTTGGCATTTTTCATTCACTCGCACGCTTCCTTGATATTAACATCAGAATTCATAAAACATATCTGTTGGTACCTTTCCCATCAGCATCTCAGACATCTTAACAGGAGGCATCCTTCAATAGAAACGGAGCATCTGCGGTGATTGGGACCTTCAAAGATGGAAGGAGACGAATTTCATCCAAATTCTATGGATTGGTTCATCGTCTCCACCCATCTGGACTGACTGATAAAAATATTGCTTTTAAGAGGAGAGGCTCACGAAAGTTGTCAGTCATTTAGGAGGGCAAATAAGACATAGCTCTCTGGCTTTTCTATTTTCTTTTTTCTGCCTTACCCCCCCCATGAAGAGTTAATAAGCAAATACAAATACTTTCTATCTCATTTAGAGCCATTCAACTTAATTTACCCTCTAGATTGAGTAATATTTACTAACCCCCAGATTGACAAAGACAGGCAGAAAGGAGACTATGGCTTTGAAATTGTATTCTACAGGTTCGGTCCCAGTGGCCTTAATTCATAAGTGTTAAATAAAAGCAAATTGACAGCTGAAATGACATCATACAATGCTAGAAATCTATGTATACCATGTGTCACATAAAAAGAGAGCCTTGCGAAAACGAAGTGCCCGATTTCTTCCAGTGCCCAAGCATCCTTCAAGAATTCCTCCAACACCTCGGATTACGTGTTCACTTGAATAATGTAGGCAAGTTTATTCTGGGCTCCAGTTTTGGTAAAATACATTCTATTTCTACAAGTCCAAGCCCCCAGCAGCAACGTTCTCTGGATGACCTTCTGAGAAAAAAAAAAATAAATGCTTTTGCCGAACCAGACCATGAGCTCAACTCCGTGAGTGGAGCTGCCCCATCCTTGATTGCTTTTTTTCATCCAGCAAATTCAGAAAGTTTTAAGCTTGTTTTTCTCTAGAAATATCCTCAATGGGGGGTGACTTATGAGAGCACAGTGTAATCTTAAAGAGAAACACATGTATCCATGTGTTATTTATCTGTTTGGAACTGGGGATTGAACCCGGGGACGTTCTACCTCCGAGCTACACCTCCAGCCCTATTTTTTATTCTTTATTTTTGAAACAGGATCTCACTAAGTTGAGGAGGGCCTCACTAAGTAGCTGAGGCTGGCCGCAAACCTGCGATCCTCCTGTCTCAGCCTCCCAAGTACTGGGATGACAAGCATGCGCCACCACGCCCGGCTGTGTTTTTTATTTTTATCGTTCTTTTGTTTTTGAGGAGGTAGGGAATAGCAAATTGAGCAAGAAAAGGTGGAAAGAAAGGAGGGGAACCTTGGCTGTCTGTTCATCACAGTTTCCTGCAGGGCGGCTGCCTCTTCTCTATGCGAGGAGCAGGTAGTGACGTGAATATTGTCCTCAATAGCACCATGGCAGTGCTGTCCAAGAGGTAAGGCCATCATGCTAAAAATACCCTGACAAGGTCGCCCGCTGTCTGCCTGCCAGGTCGTAAGCCATGTCCTCAAGTACCCGGGGACCTGTTTCTTCTCACCCAGTTTGCCTTCCGGCTCTGACTTTTCTCCCCCGCCCTGTGAATTGGCCGCTGCGGCCTGGCTGCGATCTTGACGGCTTGGCAGCTGCCTTCCGAGGACCGGGCTGGGATGTGGTCTCTGCCTCGCACTCTCCCTGAACGCTCAGGCTTTTGACACGTCCGGTGCTGGGCTGCTGGCTTTCTTGGCCTGGCTTTTCTGCCCCTGGCAAGAGAAGCCTGCAGTAAGGACATGAACACTGCCAGTCACATGTCCATGCTCAGGCTTTTCCAGTGCTGGAGAAACAACTCCAAAAGAACCCACTTTGGCTTTAAAACAGGTTTACAGAAATCGGAATACACAAAAGGAAAATCTTCTAGACCAAGAAATTAAATCTGTTTTTAAAAAATGATCTAAGCCGGGCATGGTGGCACATGCCTGTAATCCCAGTACTCAGGAGGCTGAGACAGGAGGATCTCAGGTTCGAGGACAGCCTCAGCAAGTAGTGAGACTCATCAAATTAGGGCTGGGGGTGTATCTTGGAGATAGAATGACCCTGGGTTCAATCCCCAGTAATACACACACACACACACACACACACACACACACACACACACACAAAATGATCTATAAAAGTGATTTACCCAGCAGGGCATGGTGGTGGCGCATACCTGTAATCCCAGTAGTTAGGAGGCTGAGACAGGAGGATTGCAGGTTCAAGGCCATACTCAACAACTTAGTGAGACCCTAAATAAGAGTTTTTCAAAATGAAAAGGCTGGGGGAGTAGCTCAGAGGTAGAATTCCCCCGGGTTCAAAACCCAGTACAAACAACAACAACAATAACAATGAAAAAAAAAAATGAAATGATTTACCCAAACATGATGCTGGCTTTTACTTTTAATTTTCAGTTGGGTTTTTGGTAAAAATAACAAAGATATTGATAATTTAAAACATATTTACATAGATGCACCCTAAGTAAAATAATGACTCCTTTCTAAAGCTCAAGAGTCATAATTTAAATGTCATTTTAACCTCAATTAGTGGTGAAATCGTAGAACTTCTGTCCATATCAGATGGGCTCCCTAAAGATGTTCCGATTTGATCCATGAAACAAGATCCCAACAGCTGAAATGGAACAGCAAGGCCAGCCTCCTTAAGAGGTCAGGTCATATGGGACCAGATGGCTTCTCTTCTGTGGCTATAAAAATATGTAGCATTCCTCAGGATCAGGAGGGCCAGTACTGGTAGTTTCGGGGATGACACAAATTTTCCTTTGAAATTCATTCTCAGACAGTATATCCTTTATTCACATAGCTCTACACTCAACATGTTCATATCAAAGTGTGGAATTAAAGATTGGTTGATAGAGCTAACCAGTAGCCCCTTTTGTTCTAAATACATACTCAAAATTAATCATGGGATTTGAAATTACTTTCTGCCAAAACAAATGCTCTCTTAAATGAGGCCTAAGGAAAAATCAAAATACTCTTTTCTGTATCACTTGGGGGGAAGGAAAGATTGATTTTTCAAAAAATATTTCATTTAGAGCCGGGCATGGTGGCACATGCTTGTAATCCCAGTATCTGGGAGGCGGAGACCGGAGGATCCGAGTTCGCGGCCAGCCTCAGCGCGCTCTCTCTCTCTCTCTCTCTCTCTCTCTCTATTTAGTGAGGCCCTCTGCAACTTCATCAGACCTGGTTTCAAAATAAAGTATAAAAAATAGGGCCGGGGGTGTAGCGCAGAGGTAGAACGCCCCTGGGTTCAGTCCCCGGTACCGCAAAAAAAAAAAAAAAATTCATTTAGGGTTTTGGTGAAATGCCGACACAGTTACAGTGAATATATTCTCAAAAGTGAAAAGAAGAATACATACCATGGTGAATTTTTGTGCAAAAGGTAGTCGTTTGCTATAGCTTAGAATATCTGGAACCTGCCGGGCGTGGTGGCGCACGCTTGTAATCCCAGTACTTTGGGAGGCTGAGACCGGAGGATCCGGGTTCGCGGCCAGCCTCAGCTCTCGCTCTGTCTCTGTCTCTGTCTCTCTCTGTGTCTCTCTCTCTCTCTCCTTAGTGAGGCCCTCCGCAACCTCGTGAGACCCGGTTTCAAAATAAAGCATAAAAAATAGGACC
>PVJS01024196.1:0-28898 GCA_004027185.1 Glis glis
CGGGGATTGAACCCAGGGGCATTCAACCTCTGCGCTACACCCCTGGCCCTATTTTTTTTTATACTGTATTTTGAAACCGGGTCTCACGAAGTTGCGGAGGGCCTCACTAGGTAGAGAGAGAGAGACAGGGAGAGAGAACGAGAGAGCTGAGGCTGGCCGCGAACCCGGATCCTCTGGTCTCTGCCTCCCAAAGTACTGGGATTACAAGTGTGCGCCACCACGCCCGGCTTTATTTTTTATTTGAAGCAGGGTCTCACTAAGTTGCCGAGGCTGGCAGTGAACCTGCGATCCTCCTGTCTCTGCCTTCCAAGTACTGGCATGCACCACGCCCAGCTCCCATCATGACATTTCATATTTCCTTCCCTTTATAATGGTTACATATTTTTCTTGCATAGAAAAGGCACCATCTTTGCCCCTATCTCACAGGGAAAGCTTTTGTTTGTTTCATAGTGCTGGCAACTGAACCCAGAGGTAGCATTGTACTGCTAAACTACATCCCCAACCTGTACAGGGAAAGTTTGGGTTCAACTTTAAGTATGTTTGCTATAGATTGTCTGTAGATGTCTTTGATCAAATTAAGGATATTGCTGTTTCCAATAATGAATAGCAATTTTTTTAATTGAAATGATTCTAACAGTCTGTGGTCATACCACCCTGAATGCGCCCGATCTCATCTGAAATGATTCTAACATTTTTTATTCTGTTTAATATCGTGAATTAGAGACAGGTTAAACGAGCATTCCTGGAGCAGTGATGTCCATTAGGTAGGACCTGGAATTTTCTTTGTACAAAGGCTTTTAATTACAGATTATTATTTTACAAAGAGTATTGTTTCAGGGTTCTTTTCCTTGTTTCAGTTTTGTGTTTGTTACTGGGGATTGAACCTAGGAGCATTCTACCTCTGAGCTACACCCCCAACCCAATTTTGTTTCTTAGTTTGAAATAGGGTCTCACTAAATTGCCAAGGGCCTCGCTAAGTTGCCGAGGCTGGCTTTGAACCTGTGATCCTCCTGTCTCAGCCTCCCAAGTACTGGGATTACAAGTGTGTGCCACCATGCCGGCTCCTTGTTTCAGTTTTGATAAGGTATGCTTCTCAAGGAATTCATTTCATCTAAATATTTTATGTAATATTGATGGTATCACCTGGTTATTGTCTTGATAAATCTAGAGATTCTATAGTGATGTCTCCTTTACTTACTAAGATTAGTTTTCTTTTTTCTTACGTTTTTTCCTCCTATTCTTGCACCATTTTCCATGGCAGTTTTTTAAACTCGATTTTTTTAAACATTGCCCCCCCCCCTTTCAAAGACCAACTCCTGACTTTAATAATCTCTGCAGTAGGTATTTTTAGTCCCTTAATTTGTGGTGTTTCTTTTGGAGGGGGAATGTGCTTTCTGGTGCATTGACTCCTCCTTTCCTAATATATGCATTTAAAGTCACAAATTTACTCTAAGCATACTTTAAGCTCCATTCGTACAGGTTTTGATGTAAACTGAACACCATTTATTTTAATGTATATTTAATTCTCATTGTACTACTGAAAATTGTGGGTTATTTGGATGTACATTTCTTGATTTCCAAATACAGTAATTTTTTAATATTTTACCAGTTTTTAACCTTTATTGATTACAGATATTCTGATTTTAATCCTTTGAAATTGGCTAAGGTTGGCCCTGTGGCCCAACATATGGTCAATTTATATATATGATACGGTTCATTTAATATATTTTGGCAATATCATATTGCTAAATGAACACACTGCTTTCAGGTACATGTGGAAATAAATTCTTAAAATATTATGTCACATACATGTGTATATATTGTTTCTCATGTCCACGGAAGCAGTGTGTGAGTGCTCTTTTGGCACTTGTTGGGCATGTTGTTTCAGTCTTTTGTAACTTTTTTTCCTTTGATTGTTCTGTTATTTACTGAGAATTATTAAAATTGCACACTATTATAGATGTGTCTATTTTTCCTTGAACTGCGAATTTTTTCTTTATATGTTGATTCCATATAAAGTATGTAAACACTTAGAAATTATTAGTAAATTGAAGCTTCAGTTTTATCTAATTATCGGGGTTTATTTTCAGTAATGTTTTTTGTTAAAAGCCTATTTTATTTGACTAATGATAGCATTATGCTAGCTTATGGTGTTCCCATAATACATCATCCCAATCTATCCTACGTTGGATTTATTGATCTTTTAACTTGTGTTTCAATTATCTTATTAAATATCCCTTCTGCCTCCCTCTTTACTCTCCTTCTGAGGCTCGAATTAAACATGATTATACCTTCTCATACTGATCATTAGCTCTTTTGGATTTTCATTCTTTGTATTTTCTCCTGACATTCTGTTTTTTGGTATCTTTGGTGGGGATTGTTTTTGTTTTTCTGGTACTAGGAATGGAACCCAGGTGCCTTCTACCTCCAGGCTACACGCCCAGCCCTATTTTTTTTCTTTTAATTTGTAAACAGGGTCTCACTAAGTTGCTGAGAGCCTTGCTAAATTCCTGAGGCAGGCCTTGAATCTGCAATCCTGTCTCAGCCTCCCACGTACTGGGATTACAGGCGAGCACCACCACTTCCAGCTTTCCTGATTTATTTAATTCTCTCATCATTTATGGCTAATCTGCTGTTAAACCTAGCCACTGAATTCTTTATATTCTATATTTCAACTCTAGCATTTATCTTTTTTCCTGTCTTAAATCTGTTTTTTTAACATAGTAAGCATATTTTGAAGTCACTTTGATAAGTCCAGTATCTAGAGCCCTCGAGGGGCTTGTTTTGATTGCATGGTGTTTTGTTCATTTGCTGCTGGTGGTCTGGGACTTAACTCCTAATGGACATGAAGATTTTTGCATTCTAAACACTGTATTTAAGAAATTATATGGATAAATTTAGGCCCAAGGTTGTTACACATTCTTTTCGGAAAAAAATGTTAAAAACAAGTTAGATGCACCTAGATATTTTAAGACTGTGGTGCTGCGCAGACTTATAACTTCTGGTAGGAACTCTTCTTGTGAAACAGTCATAGAATACAAGCCTTATGAACTTGTCAGAAAGTATGCATCAAAGCTGGGCGTGGTGGCACATGCCTGTAATCCCAGCACTTGGGAGGATGAGACAGGAGGATTGCAGGTTCAGGGCCAGCTTCAGCTACTTAGTGAGGCCCTCATCTACTTAGCAAGACCCTGTTTCAAAATAAAAAAATAGAATAGGACTGGGGGTGTAACTTGGAGATAGAATGCTCCTGGGTTCAATTCCCAGAACCACACACACACACACACACACACACACAAAATTCATAATGCTTATCTGGTGGAATTTTAAATGTGTTTAGAACACTGTTTTGATATATCACAATAATGAGCAATATCTAACTAAAAATTTTTGAGCTAATTCAGAGCTACAAGTCTATCAGAACTTTGAATCGCTGAAAATAAAGACTCACAGACAGGAATAGTATTTAATCGAAATATATTTGTCTAATATCTACAAAGTGAACGATTGGTCTTAAGAAAGCAGACAAAAGGCACAAAATTAGTATTACTACAGAGAAGCATTCATGCTACTGGATTTTATAAATATTGAAGTGGCACAGTAAAAAATAAATTAAGCATTGAGCAAAAATCATTTTTCCCTTGCTTTTTGTTTGGGTCATGTTTGACCTCATTTGTTACGGATGAGAACTGAAATGATGGAACACGTACACAGGCTTTATGTATGTTTCAGTCACGGTGGCTTTCCTGCAGAGTGTGGGTCAAACCAGGGGGGTACACTTAGGGAAAAAATAAAAATCCACAGGAAGTTCTTTTCTCTTTCCCCATACAGAATACAAGGTTGAGGCGATGGTTGTGCGTGTGTGTGTGTGTGTGTGTGTGTGTGCGTATATTTAACTTCTAAAGCCCTTTTCTCTTGATGAAAGTGGAGACATCCCCACATGATTGTTTTCTGCATGTACATGAAGCAGCTTCTGAAGAACATATGACTAGTGCTTTGAGCACGAGAAGCCGTCAGAACGATGGGAGGGAGCGGCACTGGTGGGGCCTGGCTCTCCGTGCTCCCAAAGGCGCTGACACTGAACTCCAGGAGTTCTCCCGCGCACTCTCAGCAGGAGGGGCAAGTCATGTTCTTGGGTGAACACAGACAAAACATTGAGGTAGGAAGGGAGCTGAAAATGAGAACGATTGTGGAATGGTGCCCACCTGCACTCCCACCAGGAATGATCCACTTTCTACTCTAGGAGCGCCAGCTGGGCTGTGCCAGTTCAACCTTCACTTAGCAGTGGACTAAGTAAGTGCAAAACATTTTTGGCAAAGTGGAAAATAGAAAACCTCAAACCTCATTGATAAAAAGAGCTCGTGATTACCCACTTCCCCCTCAGCGAATGCAGTATTTACATGTGTAGTAACACTCCGCAGATGTGTACATAGTGCGTGTGTGAACGTATACAGTGTGTGCACACCCGCCCCAATGGCTCTTGAATCAATTCAATCTTCCAGCAGTTGGTGCATTGTTCACAGTATATGATTTCTCTGTTACCATTTCTTGGGTACTAACAGGTCTCGGTGAATGCCAACAGAACCTTGGTACTGTACCACTTTAATTCCTACAAAAACAGGGCTATTTAGGAAAGCTCTGCACCTCCGGCCCATCAGTGTGCCTTCCAGAGGGGATTGAAGTATACCCAGCCGTCGCCCTGAAAGAGAAGGAAGGAGGCATTAAGTGGAGGCCTCTCAGCAGAGCAAGGAAGGAAGGACAAGTCCCCTGGCCCTGATACACCCGGATTCTAGAGTGGAGGCCCCAGTTCTGCCAATCCACGCGTGTCTGCCTGTTCCCAATATCTCACCCACACCAGATGATTAACAACCAGATGATTAACATTTCAAAAGGAAACCCAATACAGTGACCAAAGTAAAGGGGGACTTTGTTGGCTTGCATGACAACTTGGCAAAGAAGCACTGTGTGACAGAGAGCTGGACACGCGGAGAGGATGAGAAGGCGGGGTGCTCATGTGGAATTTGCCTAAACCTGTGACTGGACACCCACCAACTACAAGGGGAAGCCCCCCGAAGACTCGGGCAGGCAGCACCACGCACAGGCTGGCACACACAAGGATTACCACCGTCAAGAAAGGAAAAGGCAGGAGTCCGAACACTTGGTCCCTCCCAGTGCTAAACCAGAAGGGAATGTGCCAAGCAGTGATGGTTCCGGCACTGGGATGTTCGTTCTTTACGTGTCCCGGGCCTTCTGTTATGAGCGTACTGGCTTTTATTAAACCCACGTGGAAGAACTTTTTGTTGTTGTTTAATGTGCGGCTTTCCACAGAAGCCAGGCAACTAGGTGCCTCAGAGGGACAGGACCCACCTCAGAAGGACCCTTGAGGATTTACCTCCCCTGGACCAGGCCCCCACTCAGTGACCCTTAAAGGCAGTCTCCCCAACCAGCCTTCCCGTCTGAACCAGAGTCCAATGTTGAAGTGTCCTTTCAGCCCATGACCTTGGGGTCCTGACTCCTGAGCACTGACAGCCTCCTGTTCCTGACCATAGTCCTCCTCCAGTTACCTTGCTGCTCCAACTCACCCACAGCCTTATGTCTACACAGAATGAGCCCTCCTTGTAGCAGAAGTCAGATTAGCAGCACCTGGGCTGAAGAATGGTATTTCAATTTTTTAATCTCTTGACATCATTGCAAATATCAGATTTCTCATAAATATCCAGGTTTCTGTGACCCAGAGGTGCGTGACATCCCTCCCCCTAGATGAAGACTCCTGCACTACTCTTTGTCGCTGACCTCTACATCACTGGGCTCCTGAGGGGCCGGCCTTATAAACTGGCTTCTACATCTTCATAACTTCCTAGTCTGTGAACAGAATGCTTCCCAGTTACTCTACAAATGCCTAAGCGCCAGGGCTCGGCTGGACACACAGTCCCTTGCACACTTGCCCCATGGGGAGGCAGTCGTGTGAATATTATTTCTGTTCCTGGGCGGCAGCAGCAGCAGCAGCAGCATTTCAGGCAGAGGACTCGACTCATTCCCTAGCAGGACTTCCCTACCACATCCCTCCCATGCAGCCACAGGAGGCAAAACCCTGAGAGGGAATTTCCAACTATGAGGGCTGCAACCCACCTGGTGCAAACATGGGGTGTGGAGGGGGTCACAGTTTTCCTGGACAGAACACCACAGTCCAGGTGCGCAACCCCCTTCCCCGCCCTCCCAGGCAGGCTAGTGGAATTTTCTGATGGAGGATACAGGAAGCTTAGCATTAGTTGCTCAGTTCTGCCTGGGATGGTTTAAGGCAGAAAAACCATCCTAGATCCGGTTCCAAAGCTAGAGCCAGAGCCAAGCTGTCCCTAATCCACCCAAGGACCTCCTCTTCCCCTATCTGTCCCCATCCATCCAAACTGCTTGGCTAGCAAGAGAGCCCCATCAGCCCCCTTGCTCAGGACAGGCTGGGTGGGCAGGGGCCCAGTAGCAGGCAGCAGTTACCTCCTGGATAAAATACTTGGGTTGCCATGGCGTGCGGAGGTTCTCCCGCTTCCGCTCCTCCACCCGCTGCTTCTCCTCCAAGCGCCGCTTCTGCTCCGTGGCTGCATCAATGTCCCCCAGCCGCAGGTATCGGGTGACCTCCTGCCAGAGGTTCCTAGGGACAAACAGGAGAGAAACTGTTGGGGCCCGCCGACCAGAGCAGGGAAGGGGCACCTAGACAAGGTGCGCTCGGGGGCAGCTCATCCAGGTACTTCAAAGCCACAGGAGCCAGGAGTTGAGCCCAAGGCTACCCAGCTGCACACCTGCACTTGTCTAAGCATGCCTTTCCCTAAGGCTCTGAGTTCCTGGAGCTAAATCTACAAATGACAATGGTGAGTTTAATACCACTACCAGCAACGAAGGGAGCGGGCACGCATATGGTGGTTACCATACATACAGCTAAGCAGTTAATCCTCAACACTCGATGATATGTTATATGATTATCCCCACTGTACAGAGAACATTAAGGTCCACATAAGCTTAAGTGATGCTCAAAGCCATCAAACTGATAAATACGAACACTGTGTTCCAAGGGAACCCAGGGAGGAGGAGGAGGAAGTGGAAGAAGGAAAGAAGAAGAAAGACTGGGAGTGTGTGTTTATGGTGCAGGACCCGTCATCTCCACCATGTCTACACAGGAAGCTGCTTCTCTGCCTCTCGTTCACTGAAGAGGCAGCCTGGCCTGGCTTCTGTCAGGCCTTACCCAGGGAGCGCCTGGATTCAGAGGAGCACGCCATTCTAGAGGTGTGGGAAGGAGCCATCGCCCCGCACTTGCATACATCCACAGGAGCCATGATTACACAGAAGGGACTATGCGAATTGTCGGCGGCACTGACTCCCAGCCTGGCTCCCAGGAAAGGATGCCGCTACGCCCAGTTACAAGCGGAGGCGCCGACTGTACGCACACCTCCATGGCGGGCACCCCACCCTCTCCAGCGAAGGCCCCTGCAGCAGGATGCCTTGGACGCTGGAAGGGCGGGGTTGCCAGCACAGCGGGCACAGAGCAGCAGCCTCTGAGGAAGGTGGATGGCAGGGGTCAAGCTCCGGCCACAAACTCCCCTTCCCACCAGTCCCACCCGCATCCACCCAACAGACTCAAGCTCAACTCCATGGCCCCTTTGTATAGCAAGACAAGCTTGGGGAGCTGGGATATAAAGCCAGGCCGGCCTGGCGGCGTAGCTTTTGCTGTTTCTACAACGTCCTGGTACCTGATTCAACAGGAGAGACCATCAACGGATGAGTAGATAATGCGGTGCATGTACACAATGGAATACGCTTCTGCCATAAAAACAATGAAATCCGGCCCTTTGCTGCAACGTGAATGGAGCCGGAGGACATTATGTTAAGTGAAATAGGCCAGACACAGAAAAGCACCGTGTGCTCTCTCTCATATGTAGGCTGGAAAAGTTGACTTCAGAGAATAGACTAGACTAGTGGTCACCAGAGGCTGGGAAGGGCAGAGGAGCGGGGACAGAGGGAGTCGAATGGGAACTAAAATGCAGCCAGAAGCCGGGCGTGGTGGCGCACGCTTGTAATCCCAGTACTTTGGGAGGCGGAAACCAGAGGATCTGGGTTCGCTGCCAGCCTCAGCTCTCTCTCTCTCTCTCTCTTTCTCTCTCAATCTCTCCCTCTCTACTTAGTGAGGCCCTCCGCAACTTCGTGAGACCCGGTTTCAAAATAAAGTATAAAAAATAGGGCCAGGGGTGTAGCGCGGAGGTAGAACGCCCCTGGGTTCAATCCCTGGCACCGCAAAAAAAAAAAAAAAAAATGCAGTCAGACGAGAGGGATAAGTTCTAGCGCTGTATACCACGGTGTGTGATGCCGTTCACACATTTTTTATGTATTTTACAAAGACGTAGAAGAGAATTCAAAGGTTCCCAAGACAAAGAAATGGTAAGTGTTTAAGGAGATGGAAATGCTAATTACCCTGATTTGACCATTATGTACTGTATTGAAAATTATCACACTGTACCCCCTAAATATGTACAATTATTTTGTCAATTAAAAAAAAAGAATTGGGCTGGGAGTATAGCTCAGTGGTACACTGTGTGCCTAGCATGTGCAAGGCCCTGAGTTTAATCCTCAGAAACACACACACACACACACACACACACACACATGCACGCGCGCGCACACAACTGGCCAAAATAGTCAGCTGAGGTGACCTGTCACCCCTCATGCTGAGAACTGGGTTGGGCACAGAGCCAGCGGGGTGGGAGGCCCTCTCCAGGGAAGGACCTCCTTTGAGAAGTCTCATGGTAAGTCAGGGGCAGAGACCTCCGAGGACTGAAGGTGGGGGTGGCAAGAAGTGGCCCACAGACAACACACTCCACCCAGATGCGCACAGAGACCCAGCCTGGAGAGTCGCTGCAGGAGGGCTCCGCTGGGGAAGCCCTAAGCTCCAAACTAGAAGGAAAGGCAGGAAGGGCGGGAGGTGAGGAGCAAGTCAGTGGAAGCCCAGGGCGGCCTCCTGGAGGAAGGACTCAGCACAGTGAAGGGTGGGCAAGAGGCGAAGGCTGGGTGCATCCGGCCTCACTGCCTCCGGGGCCCTGCAGGCTCTGGCCAAGGCAGGACTGTGCGACCGTGTGCAGGTTGGCCTCACAACTGGAAGTCTTCACGCTGCTCCAGATGGGGCACAGTTTCCCTTTCCAGGAGCCTCGCTGGGGACTGGAGGCCTCGCTAGTACTGGCAGCACCGCGAGGCTAAGACGACTGGTCTAACCACTGACCCACTCAGCCTCTCTGATAGTCCCTCCAGGGCTCTGCAGATAGGGGGCCCCATGAGACGTGGTGCGAGTGTTCGGAGCAGCAAGGGGCCCTTGAACCCGCCACTCCGCTTCTCAAGGTGGCTTCCTCTGCAGAGAACAAGGGTGGGTTGGCTCCATTTCCCCCTTAGTCCAGCTCCATACTTCAGTAAAGCCCACAGACAAAAGAGGGAGCCCCCTCCCTTCCTCTTCATCCCTGCTCTGAATTCCGAGACCCTGCAGGATAACAGGCAGCAAAGGGTCTGCATGGGGAGCGGCAAAGCTACCCCAACATCTAACAGCCTAACATGTTAGAGCAGTAGCAGGTCGCGAGAGTTCTGTTGGTGGTGGCAGGCTGGAAACAACAGTCAGGCCATGATGTCACCCACAGGGTTCCACATCTTGGGGATGCTCCATCCGAGGAGGGCGGCAGGGGCTGGATCTCACTACTTACTATACCTCTTCCTGCTACCGCCTCCAGAGCGGCCGAGAGGATAAAAGGATGGCAGGAAGGGTGTGTGCCCTCCATCTGACAGAGCTGACTCTCACTGTCCCCAAATAAACAAGGAAAAGCGCACTAACCCTCCCACCAAGCAGGGCTCCAGGGTGGCGGGGCTCTGTGTTTAAGAAACTCAGCTTCGGGGTCCTGTGCAGACACTCGGTTGAGTCCCTGCTTGGTTTCCACTTAACCAGCACTTCGGCTGCAAACTCGTCTAGTAATAGCAAACCCTTCCACAGAATCGCGTGGAATTTCATTTGAACCTTACGTCGCATTTATAAAAGGCAGCAGACTTTCAGATTAGAACTGGGGCTGGCAGACATTCTCTGTCAAGGGCCAGATAGTAAACATGGGAGACACTGCAGGCCATATGGTCCTGGTCACAACTACTTAACTCTGCTGCGGTGGCAGGAAGGCAGCCATCGGCCATATGCAAAACCATGGACAGCTGCGAAGGATCCTGGCCGGGCTCCAGTGAGACCTGATTCACAAAATCAGCCACAGATTGGGTCGAACCAGGGGCCACGAGCTGCCGATGTCCTAGACTGAAAACTCAAAGTGGTATATCCCAGGAATATTCTAGTATATGCCTACATGAACAGCGCCTTAAGTGGCTGCATATATTCATATCATAGAGTAGATATACTAAGGTGATACTCCGTAGTTGACTTAACCATTGTCCAAATGCTGGACAGTTAGGTGGTTTTCTTTCTTTTCTTTTTTTTTTTTTTTTTTTTTGCGGTACCAGGGATTGAACCCAGGGGCATTCTACCTCCGGATTACACCTCCAGCCCTATTTTTTATTCTTTTTATTTTTGAAACAGGGTCTCACTAAGTTGCGGAGGGCCTCACTAAGTAGCTGAGGCTGGCAGTGAACCCAGATTCTCTGGTCTCAGCCTCCCAAGTACTGGGATTACAAGCGTGCGCCACCATGCCCGGCTCTCTCTCTTTTTTTTTGGTACTGAGGATTGAGTCCAAAGGCATTCTACCTCTGAGCTACACCCCCAGTCTTTGTTATTTTGAATGCAATTTATGTTTAAAATCTTTTCTGAATTTAAGAATTTTCCCTGAGAATAGATTCCCAGAAGTAGAAAACAAGATTAAAGTGAATTCAGAAGTATAAAGCTACTGATGCATGCAGGTAAACGGTGCCTACTCCCACTGGGAGGCCAGGATATACAGCGTCAATTTTATTAGCCCCTTGCCAGCACTGAGTCTTTTTAAAATAACATTGCTAATCTGAGGAAAAGTATCTCATCGCTCCTCTGCACAGTTCTTTGATGACCAGCAACTCTCTGTAGCTAACGCACCATCAAGCGACCTATCAGTTGAGTTGACGAACATTTTCAGGACAGACACTAAAAGTCCACCATAGACCGTCTTCACGGTCCACCCAGTAACTGTGGGACAACTAGATGGGAAGGACCCGGGGCCTGCCCTCCAGGGACGTCCGGGGAGACTTAAGTAGCTAGAGAAGTCTGAATGTGGCCAGCCTGCGCTCACCAGCTGCGCCTCCCAGCCTTCCCCTCTGGCCCACCCGAGGACGAGGACGGCTCAGCGGGCAGACACACAGCCGACTCCCACCTGGACTCCAGGGGCCCCTGCTTCTCCAGGGGCCTAATCTTCTTGGGGTACACCGGCAGCGCAGTGGTGTCGATGACTTTGGTCTCCCCGTTGCTGTAGGTGAACTCCAGGGTCCCGTTCCATTCCCCGTGGGCTTTGCACACGATCGTGTTGGTCGGGTTGTGTTTCACTTCCGCCGTGACCCTGAATGAATGAATGAATGAATGAATGAGTCAAATGGAGAAAAAAGGCTTCAAAAGGGCTATTCCTATTTAGAGATTTTTTTTTAGAGGGGTTGGGGAAGAAGGGTTGTTTTTGCACTTTTGTTCAAAGACTAGCTCTTAAAATATGATCTAATGTCCTGGATTGAAAAAAAAGGTGGAGAAGTCGTGAGATTTGAGCAGTCTGTTGATTAGTTAATAGCAACGTAGCGATGTTTGCTTCTTACTTCTGATAAACGTGCACACACAATAGTTGCATAAGATCAGCGTTGTCACTGGGATGGAAATCAATTCAGCAAAAATAAAAGAAAATAACCCGGGCGTGGCGGCGCGCGCTTGTCATCCCAGTACTCGGGAGGCTGAGACCGGAGGATCCGGGTTCGCGGCCAGCCTCAGCTACTTAGTGAGGCCCTCCGCAACTTAGTGAGACCCTGTTTCAAAATAAAGAATAAAAATATAAGGCTGGGGGTGGAGCTCGGAGGTAGAATGCCCCTGGGTTCCATCCCCAGTACCATAAATAAATAACAAAATAAAATAGACTTTTCTCCAGTATGGCATCTAACAGTGCTCCGTGTGTGTGTGTGTGTGTGTGTGTGTGTGTGTGTGTGTGTGTATGTGTGTTACTAGGGATTGAACCCGGGAGCATTCTACCTCTGAGCTACCGCCCCAGCCCTATTTTATTTATTATGTGGAAACAGGGTCTCTCTAAGTTGCAGAGGGCCTTGTTCAGTTGCTGAGGCTGGCCTTGAGCCTGTGATCCTCCTGTGTCAGCCTCCCCAAGTACTGGGATTCAGGTATGCACCACCACACTTGGCTCATAGTGCTCCATTTTAACCACAAAAGAGAGTATAGGAATGAAGGGAGAGCTGTTCAATCCTTAAACAAGGTCAATTCTGAATGTGGGTCAAACACGCTGCTTACAGTCCCAACAGAGCTCGCACTGGGAGAGGAGGGCGGCCTCCACAGATCCCTTGAATGAAGGCCGATCAATGCCTAGACTCCCTGCCTCCTGTAATACCTCCTGGTGCTCAGCAGCAGCTAGGGGGACCACCTTCCACCTCTCTTTCCCAGGGCTTTGTGGAGACCTGCGCCCTCTCTCCCCAGTGCTTTGTCCCAGGAAGCTCCAGGTCTCTGCCCCTGGGTGAGAGCTGGCCCAACGCTGCGGCTCTCTGCACGGTGGAGAAACCCAGCAAAAACAGGGAGGAGCTCAGCTCCTCTTCATCCACCTGCCGACTCAGGCCGAACTTGGGGTTTTCAGATACAGCCGTGGGAGCTTTCTGCCTGAGCCTGAGACCCATCCCAGTTCCTCAGCTGGGCCGGGCACCGGGAAGGGGCGCCCACAGTGGGTGGTGGAGGTGGTGCCTGGGTAAATGCTTAACGGCTGGCTCTCCATGCAGGGAAACACCAAATTGCCTTTGCCAATCTCTGTGGTATTTCAACTACCAACACGGGGTCGCAGAACGTGCAGCTGGGAGGAAACAGACACATCAGTTCTGGGGTCCAAGGAGGAGGGCAGAGAGGCGACCTTGCTTATACGGTGGGTCGGCTCTGAAAGAGGCTTTTTATAGCTGGAGCCATAAAAAAATATTCTGTGCGTCTTCAAAGAGCAGCCCTCTCCTGCAGTTAAGACCCAGGCTCCTTGCTTTTAAAAGGAAGGAAATGAGCCGGGTGTGGTGGCGCACACCTGTGATGCTAGTACTTGGGAGGCTGAAACAGGAGGATCACAGGTTCACACCCAGCCTCAAACAACTTAGTGAGACCCTGTTTCCAAATAAAAAATAAAATAGGGCTGGGGTAGTGTAGCTCAGAGGTAGAATGCCCCTAGGTTCAATCCCTAGTACCACCAAAAGAAAAAAAAGGAAGGAATGGTCCCATCTCCTAGGTACGAGATATAGGATTCAGGAGTTAACGGAGCCAAGTTAATAGGAAGTGGGGAACCGCCTGGCAGTATCTGGCAACACAGATTAAGTCGTTCCAGAGCAGAAAACCAGGCTGTGGCCAAGAAGGGAAAGTTCATGACAAGAAACAGAAGTGCCCTTCATTCTTTAGGGTGCATCCTGCAAAAGCCTCACCAAAGATCCCCATTATTAAAAGTGGGGAGAAGCCAGGCATAGTGGCACATGCTTATAATCCCAGTACTTATGAGGCTGAGAAAGGAGGACTGCAGATTTGAGACCAGCTTCAGCAATTTAGTGAGATCCTCAGCAACCTAATAAGACCCTGTTTCAAAAAAAAATTTTTTTTTGGTACTGGGGATCAAACCCAGGGGCATTCTACCTCTGAGCTAAACCCCCCCCCCGGCCCTATTTTATTTTGAAACAGGGTCTCACTAAGTAGCTGAGGCTGGCCGTGAACCCGGATCCTCTGGTCTCAGCCTCCCAAGTACTGGGATTACAAGCGTGCGCCACCACGCCTGGCTTCTGTTTCAAAATTCAAAACAAACAAACAAAAGAAAAATTTTAAAAGGTCTGGGGATGCAGCTGAGAGGTAGAATGCTCCTGGGTTCAATCCCCAGTACCAAAAAAAAGTGGGGGCTCCAAAAAAAACTGCCCTACAAAGTGGGGTAAAGGTGCACAACTTGGAAAAGACCCGTTAACTTCCCCTTGATTTCCAGCTCATTCCACGGCTGGATCTCTACCCAGCAGAAGGGAGAGGAAGCCCGGGGCATCCAGAGAAGACGAGGCCAGCCCTCCACCCACCCCGGCCGCCTCCTACCTGTGCACTTTGCCTCCGTAGAAGGGCTTCGTGTGGAAGGTCACGGTCGCCGAGTAGCCAGTCTTGGCGCAGTTAATGTTCACCTTCCCGCCGAGCTCCACCCAGGGGATGGTGAGGATGGAGCGGGCGTAGGCACTGGGCAGCGTGAACACGTACTCCTCCCCGTGCTCCAGGAGCCTCAGCACACCTCCAGGGAGAGAGGGCAAAGTCAGGGGCGCACACACACGTGGGAAAAGAGCCGCCGGGGCACAGACAGGCAGCTCCGGCCACAAATGTCGGGTCTCCACACCTCCCCGGAGGCCGGCCGCCCATCTGCCAGGTGCCTGACGGTGCGGGGCACTGAGACACAACGTGGACAGGACGGACCCACTCTGTCCACAGGGAGCGGAAGTGAACGGTGGATGTTAATTGACCACAGAACAGGAAGCGCAGACCTGGAGAGGGAAGGGCACTCGAGACAGGTAGGCGGAGACAGCATATACAAAGGTCCTGGGGTGGAAATGAACCTGGAGAGTCTGAAGGGGCCAAGAAGCGGGACCACAGGCAGGGCGGGGTGGCATGCAGAGGTGAGTGAGTGCCCATGGTAGCAGGGGCCGGGCCCTGCCCTTTCTGCTTCTAAAAAGCATGGTGGGGGGGTTTTGTCACAAGGTTAGAGAAATCAGACTGTACGTACACCTGCGGTGGGCAGCCGGGGTGGGGGACACCTGCCCAGACCGGAGTGTGACACCTACTGCCCACCCGGCTCCAGATCGGGGGTTCTCCAGAGGAGGATCCAAGGACTGGGCTTGCGGGGGTCTTAATCCCCACAAAACAATTCAGAATGAGGCGGGCTTATCTATGTTCCCAGGGGAAAGGGCCACAGTTCCCTTGAGGCTGACTTGACCCCCCAAAACATGCACATGCTCCCAGGGCTGCTGTGTGGTGTGTGGCAGAGCCCCACCCCGGCTGGTGGAGCCCGAGACCAGCGCCGTGACCCCTGAGGCTGCTCAGCACCCCAAGACAGCACGACAGGGCTTAGTTCCCCTAGTGCCACCCAGCCCGGGCCATCATCGAGGGCGCTGTGGGCCCTCCGCAAGGACAGGTCTGTCCTCCGGCCAGACAAACAGGCCCAGAGGTGGCGTGCGACCTCCGATCCCCAGACTCCTGGATTCTCCGCTGCACGTTGCACAGTGAAGACGGGGACCAATGGGTCCCGGGTGTGGGAACTCTCAGACTTCCCTGGCGGCTTCTACACACTGTGTCCTCTAAGCCTCAAACCCATCCTACGTGGCAATAATGATCATCGGTTTAATATATGTATGAGGAAATTAAACTCGGGCTAAGTAATTTGGCTGGTCCGCGATTTCTCCCCGAGGCGAGGCGGCCATCTAAATCAAGTAGAGCTAGAATCTGAGAGAGGGAAAGGGGAGGTGGAGGACGGGATGAACTTTGAGTGCAGATGAGCTCGCCGGGGACTGTGGACGGAGCTAATTTATACAGACGAGTCATCGCTGCTGTTGGTTTCTACAGTCAACACCAAGATGCATCCGGCTCTGATTCAATTCACCCTTGAAAATCCCTTTAACCGCCATGAGCTACCTCGGATACAACATACACAGCTCTCAGTTAAGTCCATTAAAGTCAGTTCTCCTGACCCATGAAACGGATGACTGGGTCTGTAAACCCAAGGTGACGTGCTGGTCCAGTCCCCTCCAGTGTGGAGGGACGCTCACGAGGGCCGGTGCAGCAACCGAGACCACAAGGAAGAGTGATTCAGGGGCTGTTTGCAGTCACGTGAGTAGGACTGGAGGGCAGACACGATGGCCACATTTATTTTTCTTATTTATTTATTTGTTTATTGTGGTCCTGGGGATTGAACCCAGAGGCATTCTACTTCCAAGCTACACCCCCAGCCCTATTTTTTTTTTTTTTTTTGCGGTACCGGGGATTGAACCCAGGGGCGTTCTACTTCCACGCTACACCCCCGGCCCTATTTTTTATACTTTATTTTGAAACCGGGTCTCACGAAGTTGCGGAGGGCCTCACTAAGTAGAGAGAGAGAGAGAGACAGAGAGAGAGACAGAGAGAGAGAGAGACAGGGAGAGAGAGAGAGGGAGAGAGCTGAGGCTGGCGGCGAACCCGGATCCTCCAGTCTCCGCCTCCCAAAGTACTGGGATTACAAGCGCGTGCCACCATGCCCGGCCCCTATTTTTATTTTATTTTATTATTATTGTTGTTTTTGCGGTACTGGGGATTTAACCCAGGGGCATTCTACCTCCGAGCTACACCCCCAGCCCTATTTTTTTATTCATTATTTTGAAACAGGGTCTCATTAAGTAGCTGAGGCTGGCTGTGAACCCGGATCCTCCAATCTCAGCCTCCCAAGTACTGGGATTACAAGCATGCGCCACCACACCCAGCTGCTTATTTTTATTTTTATTTTTATTTTTATTTTGAAACAAGGTCTCACTAGATTGATGAGAGTCTCACTACTTGCTGAGGCTGTCCTTGAACCTTCCATCCTTCTGTCTCAGCTTCCCAAGTACTAGGATTACAGGCATGCGCCACCATGCCCAGCTTATCTTTTTTTTTCTGCAGTGCGAAGGAAGGAACCCAGGGTCTCGCACATGCCAGGCAACTACTCTACCACCCAGCTCTGCCCCAGCCCCGTAAGCAGCATTTACGCCGCCCCCCCAACCCAGCTGGGAAGACAACTGAACACTGTGATATAAATGTCCCAACAGCATGACTCCAATACACTGAATAAACTGAACATCAGAAGAGACAGGCCGCCTCCCACCCGCCCGCTCCAGCTCACCCTCGCTCTCAGGACTGAATCAACGCGCCATCCTGCAAGGGAAGCCCGCAGCCACCTCCTGCTCTTACCCTGACCCGTCCCTCTCCTGCACCCCCGAGAGGCCCAGCCAGCCCGAGGCCGGGTCCCACCCCCGCGCTTAGCGTGCGTGTGAGAAATAGACGCTGTTTTTCCATCCTCCTCGTGTCTGATCGGGACCCGTGCAGGACAGGAGCTAATATTTTTGGTGCAAAGTCACTTGGTGTCTGATTCCCTGCAACTGGGTCATCTGAGAAGACGGCAGACACTGCAGCCGGAGCCAGACGCAGACATGCGCTGCACAGTCAAGGAGCAGCAGGAGGGACAGATGAAAAGAAAGGGGTCCCCCGGGGGGTCCCGCTGCACCCAGATTTACTCTTGTGCCCCCTTGGTTCCTCGTGTGCAGCCCCGGGACTCTGGGCGAGGCTGCCAGTCACCTCCCTTCAAGGCCCCAGAGGAGAAGGTGCACCGCCCTCGAGCGCTGGGACACTGCTTAGTAACAAAGCCTCTCAGGTACCAACATGTCCCCCCACACAACCTCACCCCTGAGGTCTCCTGTGCTCAACAGGGACACCGGGGACTCTCTCGCGCCCGCACAGCAGGGTCTCCGGAGCGGAGCAGAATGTTGCAAATCCTTTTTTGGGAAGGGTGGGATCTTGGAGGAGCGTTCTACACCCGCTGCCGCTCATCATCCTGGGCATCTCGTCTTCTCCGTGACTCAGTGTCCTTGCCTGGGACACATGGATAATGGGATGTGTTCTCATAAAGCTGCAGTAGAGTGGAGAAGGCCGTTCTAAAACTCAGCCATCGGCAGCCTGGCGCGGAGCCAGAACCCTGAGGTTCACATCCCAGGTGCCCCTCGTTCTCAACAACTCCCCGCAGGTGAGTTCTTAACAAAGGTGTGGCCATTTGACAATCGGGGGCAACCTTGAAGTCTGGAGGTGGGATGTGTGTAGTGTGTGTGCGTGGGGCGGGACAAACGTAATACTCTGCATGAGAGGTAATGTCCTCTTCCCACTCAGCTATAGAAAACTCTTCCAAACCATGGAGAAATTTCCCGCACCTGCCCAGAAGTTACTGAGCCCCAGCGCTAAGCTGATTTCATGGCACTGGCGAAATCATGAGCCATTGGCTCTTTTCTGAAAATCCCTGTGTGTTCATTCATTAAATCACCTGTGATTATGCCTTCTCAGTACCAACTCTTGTTTTCTGTTGTTGTTGTTGTTGTTGCGCAGGGCTATGCTAAAAAGAAAATCTGTCCTTAATAGGGATAAATGACCATATGAAAATGAGGCTTACAAATGAGATTGCCAATGAAAGTTAGTTCTTCATTTGGCCTACGAGCCAAGAGAAGCTGCAAACCTGCCAATGAATCAATCATGCTGTGGTTAGTCCTCAAGCCGGGAGATTTTCATTTGAAATTCCACAAATCGGTTTACCAATAAACAGAAGGCAAAGCATTAAGATTTCCTAACTGGCAAATTTAAGATGATTTCGTAGCCGGCCTTGATCAGAGGACCCAAAACATTCTGCCAGGATGTCAACCCTGGGAACTACAGCAGCATAGATGACAGACGACTGGTATTCCTGAGCCTCTTCTCCCACCAGAACCAGCTGCCCTCACCAGGCTCCACACGTTGGCCTGGCGATTGTAGGGAAGCGATTGTGAGAGTAGTTGAGGGCGGCTCAGCCCACAGCAGTGGGGGTTCAAGACGGGGCTAGTAGAGCAGGCCCCGCCTAAAGACATAAGCTTCAGGGTTCGCTGGACACTGTCTGAATCAGGGTCTTTCAATGCCTGCGCTGGGGGCACTGCGCTCTGTGACCTGCAACCTGAGCGGCTTCATGGCCTAATGAAGCCCTTTATAATGGGGTCTCACTGTAGTCCTGTATGCCACAGCCCAAAGGCGATCATGTGAGAGAGAAGCCCAGGGATCCACATTCAAAATTTCAAGTGGACGCATCTGAGACACCGTTTTTAGAATGAAGCGTTGGGAAAAAAATATTACCTCCAACCCAATTAGCACATTCATGGAATGTGCAGGGAATAGGTGAGGGAAAAAGGTATCAAACCTCCGCCACCACCTGAAAGGAGTTCTAGAACCTTCTGGGTTCTTTTTTTTTCCTGGTTGTTTTGTTTTGTTGGTACTAGGGATTGAACCCAGGGGCATTCTACCTCCCAGCCCTATTTTACTTTTCATTTTGAAGCAGGGTCTCACTAAGTTGCTAAAGCTGGCCTTGAACCTGCGATCCTCCTATCTCAGCCTCCCAAGTACTGGGATTACAGATGTGCACCACCATATGTCTTCCCCATGTCTTGACTAATAGCAACAAACATTTCTAATGAGTACAGGGAAATCTCCAGAAAGAAAGGTGAAGAACTATTTTCTATGTAGCAGAAAATGCCTTTGATTTTATCAAGAGCTATTAGATTCGCCAAGCACTTGTTCTGATTAATCACAAGATTTATTCTTGTGTGCGTGTGTGGGAAGGAGGGGGAGAAATGAGCAACGTGCCTCTTCTCCTTCTACCACGAGGTGCCCACTCCCACCTTCAGTCTGTTCTTTACACAGCAGCCACAGGGATGCTGCTAAAACCAGGCCCGCCCTCCAGGGACTCCCACCTCAGAGTAAACTCAAATCCTCCAGGGCACTCAGACCAGACCCCAAGATCCGCCTCCTCATCTCCTCTGCCCTGCCCCTTGGCTGCAGCCACCGTGGTCCCCCAAAGTCCTTACAACACCCCAACAACATGCTCCAGTTTTAGGACCTTTGCACTCGCTGTCCATTTTGCTTAGAACACCCCTTTTTTTTGTGGTACTGGGGATTGAACCCAGGGGCATTCTACCTCCAAGCTCCACCCCCAGCCCTATTTTTTATTCTTGAAACAGGGTCTCACTAAGTTGCGGAGGGCCTCACTAAGTAGCTGAGGCTGGCAATGAACCTGCGATCATTCGGTCTCAGCCTCCCAAGTACTGGGATTACAAGCGTGCACCACCATGCCCGTCTAGAGCACCCCTTCTTAAGCCACCCACCACCTGCTGGCTCCCTCACTTCTCACAGGCTGTCACTCAAATGCTCTTAAGAGCCGGGCATGGTGTGTCATGGCCTCGGTGGGCACCCCAGGGACAGGGCCAATCACTTCACAAAGGGGTGGATGAATGAACGGAGAAGCCAAGGGATTTGTGGAACCACCACTGTGCTAGATAAAGAGGCAGGCGTGCTCGCGACAGTGGCTGTATGACCCGGGAGGAATCACCTTGCAGACAACACATAAACACGAGCTGAGGGCGCGAGCTGCCTTCCCGGCCTGCTCCAGCACACACACATACTTCATCTTCAAAGAATTGATTACGTGGGAAATGTGGAATGAGCCTAAAATCCAAATAGGATGATAAGAATCTCTTGAATACCAGTTTTTGTTTTGAAATAAAGGGGAAGATTTTGCCAGAATCTCGGAGCATGGCAACCTATGAACACACAGAGCCCCAGATAAGTCAGGATGAAGATTAATGCGGCTCCCATTTCTTGTTACAAACTCATGGGTACAAATCAACGTAAACATAAACCTCCCGCGAGGGTTCTTTGGCAATCTTCTCCCGGTGCTCTCGGCTCACCTCTGCAGCCCGAGCTGAGACACACTTGTTGGGCCCTGCTGTGTGTGTGGCTTTAACTCCAACAGCGCCGTACGAGGCTGGCTCCCTGTGCCTTGTTGTTCTGGGGAGAAGCCAGAGTCCAGGAACCAAGAGCTAAAAATAACCTTTTCCTCCTATAAGGTGATTGGCTTCAGGTGTTCCGTCACAGTGACAGAAAGCTGACTTGCACGTGAACCCTCGCCTCGTTTTGCTTCCTGCTCCATTCTACCTGCTCCAAGCACCGTCCTCTCCTACCCGTTCTCGTAATCTCCTCACAGTCTCCCTGCTTCCACCTCTGGCCCCCTGGGGGTCTACTTTCAACAAGCAGCTGGGGAGATCCTGCTAAATTACAGTCAGATCCTGGTGCTCCGCAGCTCACGCAGCGAGTCCACATCCCAGCGAGGCCCCATGGGGCCACGTGATCCCGCCACGGCCACCTCTCTGCCATCACCTCTCCACTCCCGTTCACTCTGCTCTGAGCCACACGGGCTTCCTATCTCTGACCAGCATGCACGGCCCAGCCTGCCCCTGGACGCTGCCTTGCACACTCCTCCCAATGGCGCACAAGGCTGGCCCCTCATTCCCCCATTCGGGTGTTTGATCAGATGTCACAGCGAGGCCAGCCCTCATTCCACCTAAAAGCTCTCCTGGCTCCTGGCCCAGCTTTCTTTTTCTCTATAGCACTTACCATCTTTCAACACAGCCCAAGACGGATTTCCTTATCTGCCCAGTAAACAGAAGTAGAAGCGAAGCTTCATAAGGATAGAGGTGGTTTTTGTTTTGTTTGTTCTGTGCCCTCAAGTATCCATAGCTCCTAAGACCGTGCCTAGCACACAGTAGGTGCTCAAGAAAAAAAAAGCCATGCTCAGCAAATGCAAGGTGTTCTTTTTTTTTTTGTGGTACTGGGGATTGAACCCAGGGGCATTCTACCTCTGAGCTACACCCCCAGCCCTATTTTTTTATTCTTTATTTTGAAACAGGGTCTCACTAAGGCAAGGTGTTCTTAAGGCATGGGATTTGGGGGAGGCTTCCAAGGAGCCATGTATCCACCGAAGCTGAAAGCCAGAGTGTGTGTTAGATTTTCTTTCTTTCCTTCCTTTTTTTTTTTTTGTTCTGGAATGAGAGTCACAGTCTTCGCGTCTCAGAGGGATCTGTGACTCAAGAAAAGTTTCAGAACCGCTAACACAGACACTTCCATTTAACAAGGATCATTATGGGTTTCTTCAAACAATGAATAAACTTCATTCACAGCTATTTGCTAAAAGAGGAACCAGCAATCCACCAGTGGTGTGATTACCCTGTGTTCTCGCTTCAGAATCTCTAGCAACAGAGTCAAAAGATTTGCCTTGGGAATTTTTATGAGCGGCTTTCGAGCAGGCAGTACTTAGTAACCTCATTGTCACCGAGGCAGAACACGGGGGAGGAGGAATAGAGATATGTTTTCACAGATTTGGAACCAAGCTTAATAGTCACGCAAAGCTGAGAGAATAAGGTGTGTGTGAGGTGGTGCACGCGCACGCGCAGCACGGGGAGACCCAGGGGGTGGGCCGCTGGCCAGGCTCACAGCTGCACCCCATCCTGTCCATCACCTGGGCCCCGTGGAAACCAACAGACCTGGCCCAAGATCCGCCCCGCTTTCCCACCCACCCCCTAATTCCAAAACCAAATAACACCCCACTGCGCACGCACACACATTAGCAATCACCTATGGGGGGTACAAATGTCCCCGTAAGAGCCAACTCCAGCGCACGCTGACTCACCTTCTCCGATCATGGAGACCCCCACGGACATGCCCATGAATTTGCTTTTGGTCCATACGTGAGTGTTAACGCACAGTCTCTTCTCCTTGCACTCACAGTAGAAGCAGGAGATGGGCGGGTGGTGAGACACCTGCTCCGCCACAAACCGCAGTTTGTAGCTTCGGGAAGGGTCATCGGCCACCGGGGGTTCGTGGCAGCTGGTGGGGGAGGGGGGAGCAGTCCTCCTCAGCCTGACCCTGTCCTTGGGGACTTCCCAGGAGCAGTGAAACGTCTCGCCGATGATGGGGTTGTAGGGCTTCTTGGCCAAGGCCCCCTTGCGGCCCTCGTGGAAGGCCGTGAGATAATACTCCACGAAGCCGATGGCTCTCTCCTCGGGCGTGGCCCCGGCAGTGACGGCCAGCAGCAGGTCGGGGTGCGCCATGAAGTCTGCGTACATCTCCAGCAAGGATCGCCTCTCCAGGATGAACGTGGGGAGCACCACCTGCGCTCGGAAGGACAAAGGCAGACGGGAGGCCCGTGATTATGTGGGAAATAGAAGGGCTGCCACCACTGCCAAACAGATGCAAACGGCCCAAGCCAGGGGAAGGCGCCTGCCGGTCTGTGCACCCGTGACAAACCGAGAAACGACAGCAGAAAAACCGGAAGCGGCAGCAGCATCTACATGAACCCACTTCGCAGATGAGATTGTTCTGTGGATTTTCCCCTTTGGTTATCTGGGCTGAAGCGATAGTCTCTGTGTCCCTCCCTGATGCTGTGGCTGCTGATACCCAGCCCTCATTCACTCTCCATTAAAGACACGAAGAAGCCGGGCGTGGTGGCGCATGCTTGTAATCCCAGTACTTGGGAGGCTGAGACAGGAGGATCCGGGTTTGTGCCCAGCCTCAGCTACTTAGTGAGGCCCTCTGCAACTTAGTGAGACCCTGTTTCAAAATAAAGAATAAAAAATAGGGCTGGGGGTGGAGCTCAGAGGTAGAACGCCCCTGGGTTCAAGCCCTGGTACCGCAAAAAAAAAAAAAAAATGACACGAAGAGATAGCCTGGAAGGGATTTTCCATCCCTTCCCCGCCACTGGACACAGCCATGGGGTGCTCAGTGTGTCCCACAGACACGAACACAGTGCTTTGTTGCTGCACAGAACAGGGTCCAGTACTTGGGAGGCTGAGACAGGAGGATCACAGGTTCGCAGTTAGTCTCAGCAACTTAGTGAGACCCTGTTTCCAAATAAAAAATAAAATAGGGCTGGGGGTGTAGGTCAGCGGTAAAATGCCACTGGGTTCAATACCCAGTGATACACACACATACACACACACACACACAGACACACACACACACGACCAAGAGTGTCTATGGGGATCTGTCCAACAGTGGTGTGTATACCTGAGCATGATCGAGGCAGGGTTCTGGGAGGTTCTGGGTTCTGGAAGCAGGCAAGTGCCACACAGCTCCAAGACCCCCAAATGCCTACAACCCAGTGATTAGGACATTTAAAGCAAATAAAGGAGCCGGGCATGGTGGCCCACATCAGTAATCCCAGTGACTTGCAGGTGGGAGGGCTGAGGCAGGAGGATTGCAAGTTCAAGGCCAGCCTGGGCAACTTAGCAAGACCCTGTATCTCAAAATTTAAAAGAAGCTGGGTGTGGTGGTGCCCTAATGTAATCCCAGTACTTGGGAGGCTGAGACAAGAGTATTGCAGGTTCGAAGACAGCCTCAGCAACTCAAAAAGAAAAAAATAAAAAAGGCCGGACGTGGTGGTGCACACTTATAATCCCAGTACTTGGGAGGCTGAGACCAGAGGATCTGGGTTCGCGGCCACCCTCAGCTACTTAGTGAGGCCCTCCGCAACTTAGTGAGACCCTGTTTCAAAATAAAGAATAAAAAATAGGGCTGGGGGTGTCGCTTGGAGGTAGAATGCCCCTGGGTTCAATCCCCAGTACCGCAAAAAAAAAGGCTGGAGATGTAGCTCAGTGGTAGAGCAGCCCTGGGTGCAATCCTTAGTGTCACAAAATAAATACATACATAAATAAAGCAAGCACGTGAAGGCCATTCTGAGCTGGGAAGCAGGTATGTCATGGTCTGGAAAGGGGAGCACCATCTCTCACGGCCTGAGGGTCCTCGTAGTGAAGCTCCATATTGGGTCCTGGCATTCCACACACTTAGCTGCAAAACACAGCTAACTTTACCTGGACCGTCTCATACTGCTCCTCCCAGTGTGGACTAAGAGGACTGTGACGCTGGCAGGCCGGCCCAGGCCTCTGGCTCTTCCTGGGCCTCCTCCCCCATGCCACCAGGTTCACGCGAGTTGACCAATGTCCCGCACTGGTTTACGCTCCCTCCTACAACACCAGCTCTGTCCTTCCTTCACGGAGCCCCGAGCCCCGTGCAAACCCCTGGTGGGACATCTGACCGCGAATATTGCACAGGCGTACGCTCTGCACCCGACTCCACTTTCTAAACACCTTCCTTGCCAACGATGGAGAAACAACGGGAGGAAGAAGAGCTGTCCAGAGAGAAAGACAGCAGACGCGAGACCTGCACGGCGCAGCAATTTCAGAGGAATTAGAGAAAGCCAGGCCTGCTGGAGCAGTGAGGTTCAGAAGACGCCCTTTAATGCTGTTTATCTTCCATTTAAAAACTATAGTGTCTTAGAATTATGCCGAGTTAAAAAAGCAGCAAGGTAAGAAATTGAACAGGTAACACAATCCATGTAAATCCATAAAAGACTCAAAATGCTAACATGTCTCCAGGTGATACAGAGTGGTTTAAAAAAATTTTTTTTCTGAGTTTCTGCTTTGCCTTAATATACAGGAAGAAGAGACATTAATTAAAAGACAACTAGGCAAGTCAACAAAGATGTCCTAATTTTCTTTAAGCCACAACTTGATGAAATTGAGAATCCACCTGCCCAAGGACTTCATTGGGCCAGGAAAGGGGTCTCTTGGGGGGGACAGCCTTCGGTGTCACCTCTGTCAGGCACCGCGTCTCTGTGCAAACACGGCAGTCATTGCTGTGTCCTCCGGGGTCTGCACTTCTAAAGATGCTTCAGGGGGCCAGGCTACGGAGCCCTCCCACCTTGAAATAAAGAACAGCAAGAGAAACCGCCCCAAACACTCACCACCCCTCCCTCTGCACCCAGAATCGCGCACGGCCTCCCTCTACTCCACCCAGACCCGCAGTCCAGGAGTGGATTTAAGCAGCTGGAAGGTCCCCAAGAGGCCAAATCTATGAAAAAGAAAGAAAAGCAGCCACGCATCCTTCCTACCATCCCTGGCTGACTCTGATCCCTTCTCCCTCCTTTCCCAGGTCCTCGGGGCAGCCAGGCGAGGGACAGGCAGAACCGCACACGGCACACAGCACACCGCACACCGCACACCGCACACCGCACACCGCACACCGCACACTGTGAGGCCCAGTCCAGCTGGATCTAACTTCAGAGAAGTGCCCCCACGGCCTCGGTTGACAGCCCTCTCCCACCCCTAGGCCCGGGGCCTCTCCTGCAACACCCACCTCTGGGTGAGCATTCTCATGTGCGTATCCCAGACTGAAATGATAAAGAGCCAGCTACAATCTCTACTCCCTTACGATGGGCTTCTGAAAAGGGCAAGACTGAAGGCATTTCTCCTAATTTAGTGGGTCTGTCTCAACTCAGATGCTGAAGGATTAAAAATAAATAAGCAGCAGAGCGTGGTGGCGCACGCTAGTAATCCCAGTACTTGGGAGGTGGAGACCGGAGGATCCAGGTTTGCGGCCAGCCTCAGCTACTTAGTGAGACCCTCTGCAACTTCATGAGACCCGGTTTCAAAATAAAGTATAAAAAATAGGGCCGGGGGTGTAGCGCGGAGGTAAAACGCCCCTGGGTTCAATCCCCGGTACCGCAATAAATAATAAATAAATAAGCAAAGGAACTCTAGTCAGAACCCCAAATCTCTGACCACTGGAAGCAAAAGGGTCCCTCAAGTGTATATGGTTGTGCGCCCTGGCCTCATGGCTGAGGACGGAGGCTGGAGAGCAGGGGCGGGAGGCATCAGCCACCAGGGCTCCCAGCTGCCAACCATGCCCATGGTCTTGTCCTTTACCCCACAACGTATTCCCACTGTGCGGCTGCCGAAGGAGAACAATTTCTTTCCCTCAGCAGCCCGAGGAGATAAGAGTTCACTGGATCTAAGAGTTGGGATGGCCCAGCCAGCCATCTGCTGCCACTGATTAAGAAGTGGGGGAAGAGCCGGGCGTGGTGGCTCACACTTGTAATCCCAGTACTTGGGAGGCTGAGACCAGAGGATCTGGGTTCGCGGCCAGCCTCAGCTACTTAGTGAGGCCCTCCGCAACTTAGTGAGACCCGGTTTCAAAATAAAGAATAAAAAATAGGGCTGGGGGTGCAGCTCGGAGGTAGAATGCCCCTGGGTTCAATCCCCGGTACTAAAAAACAAACAAAAAAAAAAGAAGTGGGGGAAGAAGCCGGGCATGGTGGCACATGCCTGTAATCCTAGCATTTGGGAGGCTGAGACAGGAAGATTACAGGTTTGAGGTTAGCCTCAGTAACATAGTGAGACCCTGTTTAAAAATAAGAAAAATAAAGAGGGTTAGGGATATAGCTCAGAGGTAGAATGTCCCTGGGTTCAATCTCCAGTACAAAAAGAAAAAAAAAAAAGTATGAGGGAAGGACGTAGCATCAGGAAAGAGAGTAGGACAAGAAGAGCCCCGCCTTCTAGAACATTCTACTCTCCCCAGCATGGCAGGAAAGTCCACCATTCTGAGTCCTATCATTAACATTACAGAGAAGGAGACCACCCATTGGTGATAAAGAAAGGACACAGCAGAGCGCCCCCTATCTGCAGCTTCCTAACTGGCCTTCCTGCCTCCCGCCAGGCCCAGGCTGGTCCTGAGCTTGCAGGTTCGAGTCCAGCATGCACTGTAACTTAGCAAGACTCTGTTTCAAAAGCTTTAAAAATAAGCCGGGCGTGGTGGCGCACACTTGTAATCCCAGTACTTGGGAGGCTGAGACAGGAGAATCACAGGTTCGTGGCCAGCCTCTGCTACTTAGTGAGGTCCTCTGCAACTTAGTGAGACCCTGTTTCAAAATAAAAAAATAAAGTAGGCTGGGGGTGTAGCTTGGAGGTAGAATGCCCCTGGGTTCAATCCCCAGTACCGCAAAAAAAAAAAAAAGAGTTTTGAAAATAAAATAGGGCTGGGGTTGTAACTCAGAGGTAGAACACCCCTGGGTTCAATCCCCAAACATGACAACCAAATGTAATAAAATTTAGATTGGCTCTTGGATTTTTTAAAAACATACCTACCAAGGACAATATTGGGGCAATTCAGAAAAATATGACTATGCACTATATACGAAATTGTATCGTCTCAATGTTCAATTTCCCATGTGTGACAATACAGAGGAAATGTCATTGTCCTTAGCAGATTCTCACTGAAACGTTAGGGAAAACCTGTCGTGATGTCGGCAGTGTGCGCCAAAACGGCTCGCCGAAGCAGCAGCCGGACAGCCACGCATGCGTCCCCGTGGGGATGTGGAGGGGGAGAGGGAGACGGAGCACAAGAGAGAGAAGCAGAAGGAGGAAGAGGAGAGAGGGTGGCCAAGAGGAAAGAGGGGAGAAGTGGCGCTAAGGGCAAAATGTTAATGGTTGCCCAATAAAGGCGGAAACTACGAGAATCCACTGTACGGTTCTTGCAACTTTACTGTAGGTCAGAAAATGTTCCAAGCAAAAAGTTAGAGGGAAAAGAAAAAAAAGAGCTCTACTGGGGTTGGCGATTACAGTTCCTGAGAAGGTATCAATTTTTTTTTTTTTTTTTGGTGGTACTGGGGATGGAACCCAGGGGCATTCTACCTCCAAGCTACACCCCCAGCCCTATTTTTTTATTCTTTATTTTGAACCAGGGTCTCACTAAGTTGTGGAGGGCCTCACTAAGTAGCTGAGGCTGGCCGCGAACCCGGATCCTCCTGTCTCAGCCTCCCAAATACTGGGATTACAAGCGTGCGCCACCACGCCCGGCTAGGGTATCGATTTTCAAACCCTACTGAAATGGCAGAGTTGGGATGACAGGCTCACAGCCACCGTCCAGCCCAGACTCCTGGGTCTATGTTCTGTCCCGTCAAATCAAGAAGACAAAAAACAATAAATGTTGGCAAATGTGGCTTCGTCAGAGCTGGGAAAGAGCAGACTACCCGGAGAGCCGGAGCAGGCTGGCGCTGGGCTGCGGGGACTGCTCCCTCAGCTCTCGCTCATGCGTGTCACAGGTGTTTGTGCAGAATGCCAGATTGACTTGGAAAGCAGCCCCTGATAGATCTGGACACGGTGTCGTCCTTTTTCATGAAAACAGGTTTCCTGGTCTGGTCTCATTTCTTCCTCTCATACAATCTCCAGGGCCGCCTCCTCCGCCTCCTCCGCCTCCGCCGCCTCCTCCTCCTCCTCCTCCT